>JAHDVE020001659.1:0-73250 GCA_022606495.2 Halesus radiatus | reverse complement strand
TTGTTGCGCCAACCGCATTAACTCCTCCGTTAGTGGAGTTTCCTTCATTCACCCCTCTTTCAATATCCCTTAGCGCCAACCGCATTAACTCCTCCGTTAGTGGAGTTTCCTTCATTCACCCCTCTTTAAATATCCCTATCAGTCTTTCCATCTCTATTAAACATACTTCCCAAATATATAAACTCATCGACCTGCGCCTGTATGAGATTCATATTCATTCTTTACTTACATTACAATACAACAATACATTCCAAAACTTTTTCCTGTCAACTCGGTCGCATGCTTTTTGTACAAAGGCACTGAAAAGTTTCTGTTTTTTTGCCAGAAACTCCTCTGTGATCTTACGCAATGAGAAAATCTGATCCATACATCCCCTTCCACTTATAAATACACCTTGCACATCCCATATTCTATCCTTTTTTTCATCTGTACCCTTTCAATCAATATCATACCATACAGCTCTCCAACTGAACTTAACAAGTTAATAACCCTGTGATTTTCACATTCCATATGTCACCCTTTACCTTTGTATAGAGGCATAATCACAGCTCTTCTCCAATCTAATGGCGTATAACCCTCAGCGTTACCATTCTTCTCAAATTTAATCGAACTTTTTATTTTTGATATTATTTGTGTATTGGCGCAGTTGAAAAAAACAAATATTTATTATTATTTATTTTTATACCCCTAACAAATATCTGACCACTCAACAAAATGGTGTCAGATTAATTTTATTTTTTTTTTGTGTTTTTATAATTTAATCGGGTTACATGAATTTACTTTGAACAAATCATTGACCAAAATTATAAACTCGTCATTTGAATCAATTGTTCGGCTTAAATATCACAAAGGTATGGTAATTCAACGCCATCTGCGTTTCTCACGGCGGTTGTTGAACGCAAACACTAAACAACGTTAACGGCGTAGGACCAGTATGCTACGGTGTTACGACCTATCTACATAATATTAAATGGCCTTTGACCTGTCTACAAGTACCTACAAGCTGACCCTAATACAGGGTGATACAGGTATAAGAGTCATACACATTTATTATTTGATTTAATTTTTTTTCACATTTTTAACATATATTGTCGATTTATCTGATTGTACGCCCAAATCGGCTTTTACATGGATTTTGGACCACAATTTAATGAACTATCGAAAAGTATAAGGTCGTAGTGCTTTTAAACCATAAGGTAATTTTTAAAACGTTTAAAGGTAAAATAAAATGGAAAACTAAAACAATAATATAACACAAATCATCAACGCTGCATTAACCACGCAACAATAATTAGTTGTAGGATTCGTCATAGTGCTTGTATAGATAACGATTTACTCGATAAATGGCGTCAGCAAATATCTCAACAATAACTCCAAACTTATTTCCCAGATCACGCATCCTATTAGTTAGTGATTGAGGCTGATAGTTAGTTGTGTACCTGTTGCAGGAAAATGTTATAATTTGTCTTGTTCCTCGTCGGTAGGTGGAATTCAACGTTGACGGCAATGGCAGGGCTATCAATTGGGTAGTTATTGACTTTATATGGTAATACATGACATATGGTACGACAATAGGAATGCCATTTGTGTGTTCAGTTATGCATCGTGTGGTGCTCATGGAAATGCGTAAAATTTATACCAAGAAGTAATGAAGTAATTTTTTTGAGTAATTATTAATTTATATTTCAATATATTAATTATTGTAATTAATTTCATTTCCTAAGGGATTTAAAATACCAAAATAAAATCGGAACCGTAACCGGATTAAGAAAAAAGTGGGGAAGTACCTAGCTATTCAGATCTAGTCACCAAACACGACTAAATTGATTGTAAGCAACGTTTCTATTCTAAATGGTGGTGTTGCACCAGGGTACCTACTGATGATACTGATAAACTCTTTCACTCTGGAACGTGCCACAAGCTTAGTATATATTATTTGATATAAATTATATGTGAAATAATCCAATTCATTTATATAAAATTAGATTCCACGACTTCCGGATTCGTAGTCGAGGACCTTACTCCTCAATCAAGGAGGCCACGGATTCTCTACAATCGCTCAATGTTCAGTATTTATGTAACCCAGATGGCCGTATCGATATTTAGCACGGCCATATCGACAACTAAGCAGAATCGTAACGACTTACTCTGGCGATATTTGTTTGCATTACAAAAGATTTTATGCGCTCTGGGTCTGGGTAACTTCTTGCTGAAACATATTTATACATCTCGCAACTAGATCAACCTGTATAACATATCTTTGCATAGAAACTGCCGCGATTCACAATGGCCGTGGCCTTTAAACATAAAGCGAAAAAAGAGGGGAAACTTTTCCAAATTTATGCTAAATGTTAGGTTTGGTTGTAAAAATTCACGATAAAACTGAAAAGACGTCGAAATGGGATTTTTATTGCTGGAAATTCTCAAATTTACGTAAATAAATATAAATAATGCTCACTTAAAAACAATTTTCCCGATCAGTTATCTTTTTTCCATCCCACTACCCATTAGAAAACTTTAAGTCTTCATGTACTTCTTGCTATGAAGAGTTAATTTATTGTTTTTGTAGAGCTCACTACTATTTATCATTCTTTAAATCAAATACCGCATCTGAAAGTTATTAGTCTTCATATTACAGCGTTCGGAAGCGTAACACATCGGCGCATGCACGGTCCAGCACCGGCCAAGATTGTTGGCAAGAATATTTGGCGGTGCTGCTAACTGACAGTGACGTAGTAGATTAGCACTGACAGTTATAAGCCTCGCCGCTATAAGTTATGATAATTCTTAGTTTTAATTTGTCAACGCACGAAATCCATGATTTCTTGGGTGTGACGTGAAAATTTAAGTGCTTTTAATTTAATTTAAAAATATACATGTTAAAATTTCAGCATTTCACCACTATTGTTTTTGCAGTGTACCAAAGTGTTAAAATGCAGTTTCTCATTATCTTTCTTCCGTATTCCTCATATCCCAAATATTGTTTTAGAGATTATGTCAAAGCATATAATAATATAATATACACATATTTATATATTATATTCATAGTAAACCATAACTAAACATAAATAATAAAAGTATACACCTTTTGAGAAGCTTTTACTCAAACAATGATAGCAATATTGATAATTTTTAAATGATTGATTGTCGACTAACCTATTTATGTAATTAATAATAATTTAATTAAAAAATGTTTTTGTTTTAAGCCACTTTATTTTTATACATATTTATGTATTCGACCGGTTTCGGTTGGACTCAACCTTCTTCAGGAATGTACACATATAAACTAAAATTAAAATACAGAGATATCATAATGGAGACAGAGAAAGTGAGAAAAAGAGACAGCACGATAGGGTAGAACAGGACAGAGCATCACATAGGGGGGGGGGGGGTAGTGCGGTAGATAGAGAGGTAGGGGGGGTGAGGGGAAGAAAGGGAACATCCTTAAAATCGGACTTTGGTTTAAATCTAATTGTTTATTTAAAATTTGGCAAATATTATTTTTATTTGATTTTGATATTTCTAATGCTTCTAAGTTATTAAGGCGCAAGCCTATACTATTTTTATGTATTAATTGTACTCCTGTACTTTTATCAAAATTATGGTTAGTATTAATTAAATGTTCGGCGAATTCTGAAAAACCTATACTTGTTAAGCATCTAATATGTTCTTTGACTCTAATGTTTACGTTTCTCGCGGTTTTACCTATATAAATTGCCGGGCAATCGTTACAATTAAGTTTATAGATGCCAGAATGGCTTAATGTATCTGTGTACATTCCTGAAGAAGGTTGAGTCCAACCGAAACCGATCGAATGCATAATATGTATAAAAATAAAGTGGCTTAAAACAAAAACATTTTTTATTTAAATTATAATGTCAAGCCACAAAGTGATTGCGTCCCTCGATAATTAAAAATAGTTTATTAAATGAACAGTAATTATAAAATAATTAAAGTCAACTCAAATTAAGTTTAAATTTCTACAAAACTAAAAAACATACGTATTTAAAATTCAAAACAGAATCAAAAAAATTAAATTTTCCATACAAATCCAAAACCAGACGTCGAAAACAAAGCATTTTGGTGAGATTATTTTTTATTCACTTTTAATTAACGATTTATAATTATACATATATATTAAATCTTACATATTAAAATCATAGTTTGCTGATCTACATGAATATATTTTTTAAATCATAATATTTTTCAGCGAGGTTCTTTATTGCTTCAGGCGAAGTTAAGTTTTTTATTTATTAATTTAAGCACTTCTATCAGAGTATTTCAAACAAAATACTAAATTAGTAATATTTCGCAGATGCGACTTAATTGATTAATTAGTTTATCTCTTTCAGAAATTGAAAGCCTAATCACTTAATAAAATTGCTGTCCGAGAATACTGCAAGGTATCTTCAACCAATCTGCCTATCTTCCACCGCCCGCTTTCCCCAACATCATCCCTTACCACTCTCTCCCCCATCCTCATCATTTTCCAATTATCCCCACCCCTCCTCTAACTCTCACAACAGCTGATGGTGTGATTAGCCTCGTGCTCTAGTTGTTCTAAGCCGATTGCATAAACCTTGATTCCTGTTCAAGTGCTTGAATAATAAACCATCCACTAGACAAGGTGTCGGAGAATAATGTTTTTGGGGATTCAACAAATAATTTAACGATTGCTTAACAACTTAACTGTAAATCTCAGAAGCTGAATTAAATGCACGTTTTTGTGTACGTAAATAGCTTTTAGACTTTTATTCAGACTGATGTAGCATTATCACTATACTTTTCTTGAGCAATTTTTCCGGATTACGAATATCCTGACAGCATTTGAATTCTCTGTACTCTCGTTATTATAAACCGAAATTTTTGCTTTGGAAAAGATGAAGAACTTACTATGCAAAGTATTAAACTGACGATGCTTGGGTACGAACCCGACGCTTTGGACCGCTCGATCACTAATTGCATCCATTATAGGAATTATTTGGTTATAACTTTGTTTCTATTTAAAAAAAAAAATTCTTCCAAATTTTGACGAAATAAATCAACAATTTTTTTTAATTTTTTTGATTGTATAATATTAATTATATACAGTGGGAACTTATACCCGCTACGCCACTGCAAATAGCTTGTCAGCAGGAGTTTATTTCAACAATATTATCTAATACAACAATAAACAACAATAATCATAAAAATTTTGGGAAAAATTAGGATATAGAGGCGCATCCATGATGTGATCAATGTACATAAATATGGAAAAAAAATAAAAAAGAAAAAAAATAATGGAAACAGCATTACAGTTTTATTATTGAGATACTAGAGTCCAATTTTATAACACCGATTTAAATAATATTATAAAAATGTCAATATCATAAAAAATATCAAATTTATAAAAATATCAAAATTATAAAAATATCAATATTGTAAAAATATCATAATTTTAAGTATCAACATTATAAAAATACCGATATTATAAAAATATCAATATTATAAAAATATCAGTACAATAAAAAATACCAACATTGTAAATCAAAGAGCTAATAATTCAAAGATCATTTATATCGTGCTGTTTTGGTGATAAACTACCTCATTGGATATTTTACCTAAAATAATTTTTAATAAAAATTTAAAACAAATACGTATAATTTTTTTGATTTTCTTTTTCTCTCCAGAAGTTGAGCTAATAGCGCATTGTTATGGGAGAAGCATTTAAATAATCATAAGTGGTAGGTTATGACTTAGTAAACTATCAAATAACTTAATAAAAATAATAATACTAACTTAGGAGTACAAAAAAAATTAAATAATAAAAGTTGTAATAGTAAGATTCAATAAGTCATTATCCAAATTCAAACAAATAATCTGAAAAAACGGTTATGAAACTTATTGAAACAACTACAAGAAATATATAATATTTTCTTATTTATTGTATTAAAGTTTAATTTATAGAACTCGAATTTAATTTAAAGTTTTTAAATTTTAATAATGACTATAAAGTTTTACAGGTGGTTTATTTTTTTTAAAGTTCTGCTATGTGATTATTACTACTCGTGACATCTGTTTCACCTTCCGAAGGTATATTTAGAATTAAAATTTAAAAAAATATTATTATTTAAATTTTATTTTTACCAAACGTTGTTAACTCAATGGGGTAGGTTATCTTTGAAATAGTTTTTATTATGTAACGTGGCAGACATCTCAACCTTTTGAATGTGACCTGGTCTAATAAATCTTCCCAACATCCCTTATGGAGAGAAACGTAAAAAAAAACATTATACCAGGATACTTACAGGGTGGAACATAAAAACCTCCCTCCATTCAGTTCGCAATGACACTCGCAAAGTTATTTGTATGCCAACCCAATAGCACGATTCAGAAAGGGTGTTTTATCACAAATAAGGCTTCATATCGAGCATTTATTTGAGAAGATATTCAGCTATATTTCCCGCAAAAGCCTCCATTTAGTTTATCACGCTGCCGAGCGGGGTTACCGCTGGATCGCCTGAATATCCGCTCAGGCAGACTTAATTCTTTAAAGTATTTATAGGTGACGCCCTCAAGGCATGTTATGGGGGGTAAAACTGATCGCATGCGCCCATTGGTACAGGTCTTACTAGACTGGATTGTAATAAATACATATTTATTAATTTCTCATTTCAAACGAAAGTCCAAATAGCTTGAGATAGTAATGATTAAATAGACATTAATAATTTTTTTTAAATAAATACCGCATAAAAGGCCCAACTGCTTTTAATCGTTCAGAGCGAGTGGGAATTATGGAATGCCTGATTGAGGAATTTTGTGGGTCTGAAGAGAATGGGGAAGAAATGAACATCCACAAAAGATCGACGTGCAAATAAATGCTGCTATGCGCACGGTGAGTGGAACACTTCCCTTTACCTAATTACAAAGGCTCGCTGTCCTTTCAAACATCGAACCGCCCACTGTAAGACCAGAGACAACAGCCATCGGATAATATAAAAAGGCGGTTAATAGTAATTTTCCACTTGAAGATAACCTTGCAAAACTCTCGGTCAGTTATTTGACGCCCCGGAAACCTTTTTGGACTGAAGGCAAAAGACTGATTCTATCATAATACTCCCCTACAGAGTTGTAGCGAACTTAGTGGCAGACCTCGGACGAGAAAAAAAAGCACCTTGTTGTAGACCCTACTGTTAAATTTTCAAGGTTCTCTTTCCCTCTGAATGTTTGAACCTCATTAAATTGCATCCGGTGCAGTCGCAGCCATTATACTCGTACATATATGATGCATAAAGGGGGCTTTGTGAATATGGTCATATTAAAACAATATAATACATGGTGGAAGAATTTCCCCTTCATCAGTTTCCCTATGGTACATCTTTGCTAAACCAAGTGACTCCCGAAGCTAAGCTCAGCATCCCACTATGACCTGCACCAACTCCCCTCCACCATACGAAGAAGAATAAGTTAACCAGATCAGAATAGCCAGGTAGTACCCGACCTTCCTCTAACCCCTTTTCTTTCCCTTCCCACTTCATTCAGCCTCACAACATTCGTAAAGTGGTGACGAAATAGACTCACTGGCTCCGGACAGTTGGAGGCATTTAGAAATTAAAGATGTATATACATTTTTTTTTCAATAACCTTGCCTAACCAAACCTACCTGAAAACATTAGAAAAAAATAGTAACCAACTCTCAAATGCAATTAAAAACACACCAAATAAAATTCAAAATATTCGCCAATCATTCAAACTAAAAATAACACACACATAAGCGCCTATAAGATTATACGGTTAAGCTATAAATTTCAAGGCCACATTGTACTTACATATTCACTTAGTCTTTTTTTTTATGAAAACATTTTCCAGCATAATTTTCTTTGTAACGCTTTCGGGGAATATTATTATATAAACACGTAATTGAAATATGTACACTCCACTTCTCTACAAAAGCATTGCTTAAAAGAGAAGTGTAGTATTGTAATTTTAATTAATATGTATTAATTTTCAAATCTCCAGTTTTTCTCCTTGTTCTATTCAGGTTGGGTACCCATCGCTTCAATAAGGCGTCTTCAGGCACCTCCTAGACTCCAGCGGCATCCGTTCATTACTGCTTCAGCCTCTCCTCATACTGCATCTGGAGGCCGTGAAAAAAAATGGCTGCTTATCTAGTGCATTATTTTCCAATGCATGTTGTGGGTTTCCGATAAACACTATTATATTATTACACGCGAAGCTCATCCTTAGATGTTGTCAATTCAAAACGTATATGTTTATTCAAGGGCTTCAAGAGACTTCAAGACTCTGGAAAGTAACCTTTTTCAAACTTTTTCACGCGGGTTACACAGTACCTCCAGCATTTCAGTAAGTCGCGTGGCCTTCTTTTTTGACGTAGCCATGTATGAACAAAGGGATTTATAGCGCAGACGAAGCTATCAGTGAAATCACTATTTTGATAAATGTTTACCACAAATCGGTTTGCGTTATGAAAAGCACAAAATATAAATAACTAACTAACTAACCAACCATCACGCCGTTTCACCGTAGGGGTAGGCAGAAAGGACGGATCGCCAAACCAATCGATCTTGGCATATACTTCTTGCTTCATTCACATTCATACATCGTCTCATACATTCTCTTCTATTATTCCGACTTTTGACATGGCCCGACTCAAGTATTTGATTCACTTGATCGTGCCATGTCTTCCTCGGACGTCCCCGGCTTCTTCTTCCATTCACATTCGCGTCATACATTCTTCTTACACTCCTTTCTTCGTTCATTAGCTCCATATGCCCAAACCATCTTAGCGTCCCTTTCTTAATCTTACTCATTTCGCTTTCATCAGCCTTGCATTCTTTACGAATTTCAATATTTTTCACACGTTCATACATGGTTTTACCACCCATTCGTATCAGAGATCTCATTTCTACGGCATTCAGTTTACTTTCATCCTTTCTTTGCCAATTCTATGCCTCACTGCCATACATTAGGGTCGGTATCAGCACTCCATTGTGGACTGCTAGCTTCGCTTCTTTGGCCAACTTTTTGTTAGCGCCAACCGCACGAAATTTAAATAAAATAAATTGAAGCTTTTTCTATAGTTTCTGTTGATTAAAATAAAAACAAAATTATGAATTAAATCATAAAAAATATGAGCGTTAACTACTAGATAATTCTTTTTATTTCGAAAATTATGATCGCATAAAAAAAACTTAAATACCGCTTGCAATGATTATTTGTCTCAATTTCTGTTGGAATTTTTTTTTCTTTCCTACAATATTATTTAAAAAAATACATAAAAACAGTTTTTGCGCCTACTCAAACATCTCTAGACTCTCTATACTGCATTACACCACATACCGGAATAAACATTTATTTATTGATTTATTTATCAAGTCACCACGAACACAGGTAACCGGGATAACATTCGATTAGCAAGTTACCTATGTTCGTGGTGACTTAATGCACACCGCTTGTACTAATATTCCTGGCTTGTATATTCCTATTAAGTAACTAACGAATCGTACGGCTATTTCATACAAAAATAGAGGATAGACCGCTACCCAACGTTATCATGGCACACATCTCTTGCTTCATTTATGTCAATACATCATCTGCGAACTCTTCTGCTGCATTTACTCTTGTACACAAGTATTTGATTCCATCTCTTTCGCATTCCTGACATCTTCTTTTATTCACTTGTGTGTTATAAAAATATTCTTCTGACGCTTTTCTCTGTCCATCGGCTCTGCATATCCAAATAATCTATAGGTCACTGTCTTAATCCTTCGCATTATATTTACATTTATCTACCTTGTTATGTCTTCAGATCACCGCGTTAGCAGTACATTCCGATAATATGGTTTTACCTGAGGGGTACACAAGGAAAGGAGAAGGAAAAGAGTAAGGTGGGTAAATACCTGGCTATTCAGATCTAGTCACCAGACAAGGTTAAAAGCCATTTCAAGCAACGTTTCAATTCTGAATGGTGGTCTTTCACCAGGGCGATACTGGAAGTATCTTCCACTCTGGAATGTTGGCAAATATATCATATATTATTTTTAAATGAATTAATTGTGAAACAGCACAAATTAATCTATTTTTAAACTTCACACATACGCCTCAGGGATCTTGTTAAATACCAATCTGCCCGCTTTCGTTAAGTGTTCTGATAAATTGGGTGCGAGATTGCGAGAATTGAACTCGTTTTATCTGATTGCTAGCCGAGCGTTCTACCTACCAATCCACAGTCTGTCCTTTTAGCACATTTCGAGACTGGAGAACGAACGAGAGTGGTGTTGTATTTTTCTTCGAAGCTGGTCCATTATGTAGGGATGTATGGGAGCCCATATTTTTAACACGAGAATCATGAGAAAAGAATTTTTTATTTTTTTAAATAAAAATGAAATTCTTTCGAAATTTCTTGAAATAATCTTTCCATGGAACTGAAAACTTTTTGGTTTTTTTTGCCAAGAGAAAAAATAAATCATATGTATTTCCGGCAGCAGACTGCTGTTCATGAATGGAGACTTCCTTTGGCAAGATCTGGCCACGTTATAGATGATAGAATTTATATTCTATGAACTTAGGGCGACGCCAATTTGTTAAAAAATTCTACTACGCATAAAATGTACTAAAAAAAACTATTATCAGATTTTTTTATATTATTCACTATATTATGTTCGCTATATTAACATTCGTTATATTAGCCATCTTCTGGGGCAGGACACGGAATTCAACCAACGTCATTGTCGTGGCTGCATCCGCGTGGCTCAGCTCTCCACTCAATGAGCGATGGATGCAAATGATGCGGCTGCCACCCTGAAGACGATTTATTTAATTAAATTTATTTAATTTATTTCATGTTACTATTATCTATTAAGTTTTTCTTTTTATTTCTTTGATTTTGGTGTAATTATCTTAATAATTACGAAAATTATTATTATTTTTTTGTTTGTTTTATTTCTTTTTTTTTTCACATTTTCTTCTCATTTGTTTTTATATTATTATTTAACCTTTTTTTATTATCACTATTATTTTTTATTTATTTCTTAAAACTCATTTTAAAAAAATTATTTTTTTGTATTCATTTCTCTTTTTATATTGTATATATTTCATGCGATATGACAGACTGGGTTTGCACTACCCACCCAGTCCTGCTAGATTAAATACTTAAAAAAACATTTAAAAATAAATAAATAAGTAAAATTAAATTTCTATTAAATAATGTTTAAATTAGGCTCTTTTTCAGGGGACTAAAGTGGCATCACCCATAGTAATACAATGAAATCTTTGTCTGAAGCGAGAAGTCTTTCAATTACGTTCGCTTCAAAGAACTACTATGCAGGCGTAATGGTTCGTTGAAGATGTATAGAGACGAATCTCTTGGACCACAGCAAAGCGACCCGAGCTGAGGACTAAAAGCATAACAATGTCCTAGTTGGCACTTAGACGCAGTCACCGGAAAACCCCATAGCTGAGAGTTCTCGGTGTACCTAAAGTTTGTGGTGTATTTACGTGGTTTCCCACAACTATTATCTTAGATTGTGCAATGTTGAGAACTGGCAGAAAGCGATGAAATTTGTGAATATTTCACTTTGTAAAAGGAAGAAGATTTTTTATTATTTTTTTAACCCTCTCTTCCCTGTGGTGGGTACCTTCTACACATTGCTTCTAATATCCATCAATATCGCGATAAAAATAATAGATACAAGGTTAAGATTTTAGATATTTCTCCATAATATATTAACGCATTGATTTAAAAAATAATATTAATAATAATCAGAATTAATCGGGTACATCGAAGGTATTTTGTGAACATCGGAAACAAATTCGTGTATAACAGCGCTGTGAGTACCTCGATATTGGGTCTCGACGACACGTGAAAAGTATGCGGGAAGCGCGACACTATATTCGCATCTCACTCTTGCAAACTGTAGAAGCGCGAGGAGCTCGATGTTCTCAGTCGTGTTTTTTTCCTTCGAGGCGTAGAGGCGTGCTAGCGGCAGAAGCTCTCGGGCTTGCAACTAGAGTGGATTTTTGCCCATTCCATGAGCGTTGCCAGATGTTTTTTTAATGTTTTCAGCAAATAAATCTGAATTATTATAATTTTTGACTTCAATTATAATTACTTAAGGGGATTAGCTATGGATGTTCTTATTTTTCCGATTTAAAATCGCTAAATTTTGATCGTGTATTAACTACCCAACACCGGAACGCGCGTTTTTATTTTAGCATCGTAAGGGAAAGGCTAATGTAAATTTCACACAAGATTCAACTGCCCCCAACTAACCGGTGTCATTAGGATCACAATATCCCCAATTAGGGTGTGTTGTAATTCTAAAAGGATTGGGGTAGGGAAGGAGATAGGAAAAGGAAGTTTGGGAAATTCCGAGTAATTCAGATCTTTCCACCAAACCTTTCGATATAAAATTATGGTCTTTCACCAGGATGAAACTAATAGCTAGGTATCTACCGCTAACTCTACAGATGTGTCAAGAGTCATGAAAAAATAAAGTGTAACGTCATTTAATCGTTTGTCTTACCTTTCGGGTAGCATTTCCAAAATTCTTTAAAGCATCGTATATTTAAGCAAAATACTTGGAACATGGTGATTTTATGTTTTTTGTTTTCGTTTTGCCTTGCGTGGTAAGAAATTAAGGGTGACTTTGCGTATTATTTTACTGAAAACGAACTTTTTCATGCAATACTCATCCTATTTCTGCTTTAACCCACGTTTTCACAATTGTAATACACAACTGTATATATATTTTGTTAACTATTGCGTATAACGAATAGTAAGATTCTCAGTACCTGTTTTCAAAGTCATGACAATCTCATAACAAAATCATTCTGATACTCGTTCCTGAACTGGACGTAATAAATACAGTGAGGTGGCATACATAATTATGTGTTCTGTATGTGTGTTCAAACGATTAAATAATCTTTCCGTGAAATCGTTACAAATTCACGATAAATCATTTTGACCACTGCTGAATATTATCTATGAATCTAAAATAATGAATATTTCTTTGGCTTCGATATAACAATTTCTGGGTATGGGTTTTCATCACGTCTCTCCAAATAGTCCTCCGCATCGTTGAAGTTATCATTTCGTTCTGGTATCGGTTCTACATAATAATTATTACTGTGGTTTGAACCCTCCTCTTGCTAAAAAAATCCCATAAGCTTCGGTGCTGTATACTCAGTGTACAGGATACGTATTTATAATTTTGTAATTTTTAAGTTGAATAAAAATGAATAATTTTCATGTATTTCATATGTAAATCAGTTTATTAATTTGCACAAACACCATATTTTACATGTATACATGAGTATACAGGTAAAATGATGGAAGGTCGCGGTTCAAAATTATATATAATTAATTTATATATAATTTTGAACCGCGGTTATAAATTTTATTTAATTAATTTGTGTTGTTTCACAACTAATTCATATAAAAATAATATATAGTATATTTGCGCACGTTCCAGATTGGAAGATACTCTCAGTATCGCCCTGGTGAAAGACCACCATTCAGAATCTAAAACATTGGTTTATCTGGTTGTCTCAAATAAATTCAATTTAATCTCTGGTGCGCCAGCGTGTCCAATAAGTTTCGCAAAATGTGTATCCATAGAACGCCATTTCCAGAGTGGAAGATACTCTCTGTGTCGTCCTGGTGAAAGACCACCATTCAGAATTGAAACGTTGCTTGAAATGGCTTTTAACCGTGTCTGGTGACTAGATCTGAATAGCCAGGTATTTCCTCGCCTTCCTCTTCCCCTTATCCTTCCCCTCCCCAATACCTTCAGCCTCACAACATTCCCCAATTAGGGATGCCATAGTCTCACTGGCTCCAGACAGTTGGGACTCTTTTGCGGTATTCATATAAAAAAAGTTAAATATTGCGTATAAGTGCTGAAAACAAAAATTATCGTCCGTGCTTAAAACGCATGATACGTCCATTAAAGCCGGCAGACCGCCGACAACCAACGACAACCGCGCATCATGCCAAGGTGAGCCATACCCCGTACCCCTACCGCTCACTACCGCACCATTCGGCAAGTTATCGACGCCCGCAGACATATCTACATATTAACTCGATTTTTCGACAAACATTTTATTCTGTTGCGTTCGTTGAATACGTACGAATTTGAATTATTTTACCCAATTCATAAACTTATTGCTAAGGAACATCTAAAATATTAACCCTGTGTTTGATATATTTACAGATATATATTTAAATAATTAGAGACATGTTAAATCAGTTGACAATCAAAACGGTTAAATAAGTGTAGCTGTTATGAAAAACCATACATTATGCTAAAGGAGTCAATTGTTATTCAATCAAAAAAAATCTACACCGGTCCAGCCGTTCATGCAAATCCCACAATAAATTCCCTCGCTACATACAGCGAGAACGACACCTTCAAGTACAAAAGTTCAAAATTAGTCCTCCATAAGGCGTGAAATACGGTAGTAAGTGTAGTTGTAAATTTCTTTTCACCATTAACTTTACTACGACAACGACAAAAAAATTCGAAGTAAAATATCATTAGTGCATTACATTTCCATAAAAATTATACACATCCAATTCCAAAGACCAAATCTTCTACTTTATCGACTTGCTGACAGTACCATTTGAAATTATGTTTTGACTTAAGGTTAAATCATTTGAAATTTATTCTTATCTGCCTTTAAATATAATAAGAACGACAGTACTTGTGTCGGGCCATGTCAGAAGTCGGAATAATAGAAGAGAATGTATGAGACGATGTATGAATGTGAATGAAGCAAGAAGTGTATGCCAAGATCGAGTTTTTTGTTAGTTAGTTAGTTAAGAACGATATAATTGCTCTCTTAACTCCTTACACCCACAGATATCAATTCTGCACCAGTAAATTCTACACCTTCAATTGTTTAAATTAAACACTAGGACGACCTTCATACGATCATGTAACCTTTCTCCGTACTCAGAATTCATAAAAACATCTAATAATTAATTCATCATCTAAATCTGACAAAACAATCTATCATCAAAATAAAAGGTTGATCAACAAAAACTTTGACCTATTTGATATTCAAAAGAATGAAGGATTGTTTGGGTAGAATATTTTCAAAGTGGAAAACACAAGTAGATACCTACTTAAGAACTTTATTATTTAGATATATTTAAAAAAATAAATATTACGATTGAAATAAAATTATCAAGTGAAGTTTTATTTGGAGATAGTAATAGTCGTCACGAGGCATTATTTTCGCAGTCAAATCAATTATGGCATCCAAACGACAAGTAAAAATACACAACTTCATAACTTTATTAAAATAAAAATTAATAAAAATTCCGAGCAAGGCCGGATACACATCAGCTGGTTTGTAAAATAAAAAGGCGTTTTAACAAATTAAGCACACAAAAATAAAGGTATATCAAATACGTTAACAGTTTTTCTGGATACTCGTGTGTGTGACATATTCTTGTGTCGGTCTTTCAGCATTCCGTTATAAATTACTGGAGTGTACAAACCTGGAATCTGGTTCCTTGGTTCCGTAATGCCACGTTGAATAATCTCACTACCCAGTACCGACTACCTACCGCCCACTTCCGACCTACTTACATTTCTCTCAGCTGCATAGGAGAACCGACGCGATGGACCATAGAACTTGAAATTGAGTTCAATCCATTCATTGAAACTTTACACGAGTAATTAAATGCATTGAATCGGGCTTAAAAATAATGAAGAAGAATGAATTTCATTTGAAAAGTGATTATCAAATGGTTTTATATAGCTCCAATTTGTAATAGCATGACCTCAAAGAGTCTTTTGGGTAGTAAAAAAGAATCATAAGAGCTACTAGGTATACCTAGAGTTTATTTTTCAAAAACGGTGGTTTCTCAGTAGCTTAGTAGTTGTTGATCGCCTTCTGTGTTTCCTCCCTGGTACAACATGAGTCTATCTTAAGACCCATGTTAATATCTTTCCCTTTCTTAATTTGACCTTCCACATAGTATTTTGATGGCCTTCTTGGTTAAGTGGTCACGACGCTTGGATACGAATCCGGGGGTCACGTGTTCAAACTCCAAATTGCGCAATAAAATTTTATTTGATTATTTTTACTTACTAATGGGTTACTTCACAGTGTATTAATTTAAAATAAAATGCCTTTCATTTTCGGTACGTTCCAAAGTCGTCGATACTATAGTATTGCCCCTGTGAATGACCACCATTTAGAATCAAAACTTTGTTTGAAATAGCTTTAACCATATTTGGTGACCAGATCTTAATAGCCAGATACATTCCTACCTCCCTCTTTCCTATCTGCTTCCCCTCATCGCTGCCTTCAGCTTCACAACATACCCCAATTGGGGTTGCCATAGTCTAACTGGCTCAGATGGTCCTCTTGTGTGGTACTCACATAAAAAAAAATTAAAAAAAGCAATCACAAATATGGCACAAGACTTGAGGTATCCCTTAGGTCTGGAATTTATGTGGAAAAAAATCGGAATAAGTCAGTTGTTACGTCATGTTGTTTGTATCGAAGTTGATTCTTGCAACTGCTAGCTAAATCACCGAGCTGTCAACCACCTCAACACCAGTGAGGTAACACTATAGCATAATATGCATAGAATACTTAATGCAACTTAGCGCTGCGACAATAACGTTATTATTAATAACATTTATGTGTTGGGAGAAACATCACAATTGAATATCAATATGTTACATCCAATCTAAGCCCCCAGGCATCGCCCTGTATACCTTAGTTCGCCCCGGAAATTACAATGCGGGAATTTGTCAACTACGAGTATGCACCTACTTCATAGTCTACGGTCTACACCGAGCTACAATCTCCATAAAAGTGCTTTTATACAAAATCTGTGAATGATCGGAATTACGCACCTAAAAGAAATTTACTATGTTTTTTTTGCTATCGTAAACACTCCACTTTATTAGCTTATAATAATAGTATGCAGCTATTGAGAATGAATAAACAATAGTCTCTAAACGCTTTGGCTTTAGGAGCAGAGTTTTTCATATGTGTAAGCTATTTTAAAAATATGTATTATTTTATTTATCAAATATTACATATTACAATAAAATTCCGTTACTCTGCTAGATGCAGTTGACTAGCAGGTTCTTAACAACAATCAAATAGAGTAATGATTTTTCCTGATTCCAGAATATATTTTCATAAGATACGTTCAGTATCGTTCTTGTAACAGACTATTCAGAATCAAAATGTTGCATAACACTGTTTGAGATATTATGCTTAGTTACCAGATCTGAATAGTCTAATCCCTTAACCTTTTCTTCTTACCACTTTCCACAAATTAGTAATGCTATCATCCCGCTGATTCTGGGCATACATAGAAATTGTTAATTTATATAACTAACCGTCATGACGACGTTAAACTTTAAATTTTCTTACATTTTGTCTCTGGATGAATATGAATTTTTCATTTTTGTTTCATGAAACTAACATTATTTAAAATTATTACAGCTTGTGTAAATGTACTATAGTTAGAATCAAAATCGTATTAAAATTAATCGAACCAATTAATAATTGCATCACATTTTACACTTCCACATGTACGTGTACACCTTAACACAGGTTCTTCAAGTGAGATGTCAAACCCTCTCAAACCTGCTTTAAACTCCATATTTGCTACAGAGCTATACACTTTTTTAAAATACCGTTATTACACTTTAAATGATGCTGTGTAAGCGACCATTGTCGTTACATACTGTAAACATGTAGGTGCTGGTCAAGTCGTTATCGTATCCGTGATGTCTCGGGCATCGGGCTCGCTCTGGATTTCCAAATATTGTTCCTTGCAAAAGGGAAACAATGTCGACTTTTGTAGATTCTGCTGTGGTCGGGTATCCAAAGGTGAGAAGTCAAAGGCAGTTGTCCGATGGAGGTAAGCAGTGGTCAGAGTGAAACAAGGCGAGTGGTTCAGAAGTCAGAGCGGGCGGCGGGCAGGGAGGAGTACTTGTCAGGCTGGCGATCAAATGCTAACTGCCGCAAACTGGCGTTTGCAGGCTATTTATGCGGTCCACCAAGCGCGGACCGCCGGTGCCGTGTAGATGCCCGACAAGTCGGTCTCCCTCCCACCAACTGTCCCTCTCCAACGCTTTTATTCAGTCATTTCAGTTTGAGCGGTCTGGAGCGAACAAGCTCGCCAGACCGCCCGTTACATATATTAACAGACAACGATAATTTAATAATAAGTGTGCAGCTTCAGATATTCCGGGAGGCGTTACGTCCGATACATGCTGTATGATGCAAAGTTATAAATAAAAATAAATCTTTTTTTTTTTCCTCTGATAATTGTGTCCACGGAAATACTTTCAAGTTGACTTATTTGCGCTCTTTGAAAAGGGTCTTTAAAAAAAAGTCTATACATAAAATATCTCTGTCAACGAACTAAAAATAAGATTTTACCTTCGTCAAATCGGTCAGACTGTAGTGCTGCGTAAGGAATAACGTTTATTACATCAAAGACGGTAAGTATTTTTACATGAAACGATTTCGGGAAATACCTACGTTTGTGGGAATGCCAATTGTTAAACCAAGTTTTCCGATGTACATATATTTTTGATTATTATTTCAAATAAGCCGTAATGTAAAAAAAATATATTCAAATATTAATCATTAATTATTATTAAAATGAGATTTAAAAACCTAATTTTAATAATTAATTATTGTAGAAAATAATATTTACATAACCTAAATGAGACATATATGTTCTTTAGACTTTTATAAAAAGTCAATAGATGTCTCATGTAAATAAAAAGTCTAGTTCGCAATTGTGTTCGTAAGGAACTTTGTAATCATTATAAAGATAGCTGCCAATAATATGGGATTAAAGATGGAGAATAATATTGACACATCTTGAATTTGAAATATGATATCGATGAAGATGATATAAATTGAACTGGTCTCATTAGCTAGTTGGTTAAGCGGTTGCCCCGGATAGGCAGAGGTACTGGTTTTGAGTCCCAAATGCGACTGAAATCTTTTTTATTTTTTGTCTTTTTTTCCGTTTTCGTGTTTCATTTAGGTTATGTTAATATTATTTCCTACAATGATTAAAAATATATTGCATGGAATGAGTTATTTCTTCTGGGACATCAGCCACCTTTCACGCAATTTCCTCAAAGGATAGACGGTGACAGAATGCGGTGGAGGGTGCTTTCATAAGAATCATTAGTTACAGTCATTAGCTATAGGTTTCAAACCTAGAATAAAGAATGCCCACCAAAAGTGCCTTCCACGTAGACTTAAATGAAAGCTCGTGTACCTTTAACTTAGTGCCTTTTGGGCCTAGCTCCGAGAGAGCCACGAAAATACAACAAATACACTGTTCTGTCTCTCTTTCACTGCCTGCCTTGTATGTTACCATTCCATAAATGAAAGGGTCGTCAAAAACATTTTTGTATTAGATATTTAAGGGCTAAATGGACAGACTTTGGATCAAGAAACATCGCATTTCTTGTGTTCTTCTTTATTCCATATTTTGAAATTATTAAGATATAGATTGTAAGAAAGATAATGGTTAGATTTATGTTCCTAGATTTAAAAAAAACTTTGTATTTTTTGGACAAAGTATTGTATGTCTTTAATGTAATTTTTCACAATAATAGCATTTTTTGTATATTTAAATTATATTATATTATTATTACTACCAACGCAAAGTATTTATGAAAATAACAAAAGTGAACATAAAAAAAACAATCTTGTACGAGTATATCCATTAGTATGATAAAAAATCGTATCAATTTGCATAATAAACCACCAAAATAGGGGGTCTTTTGAGAGATGCATGCAAACTATAAGATTTTTCATAAATAAGGTAGAAACGGAGGCTTTTACGGAGGCAAGTAATCTTTTGTTCGCATGCTTTCCTGGCAGTATAAAAACTCTCCATTGAAGTTTCGTGGTTTGAAATATTGGAGTGTGTGTGTGAAAATGTTTTATTTAATATTTTTATCGACGCGTTTTTTAGACAAAAGGTTTATGGTTCATCGCAGAGATAAAGTTTTATTTTTTAAGGGGCGCACTCTACTGTTGCATAATTTAGGTAACTAAGTTTTTATCATGTAAATTTACTACATCATTTTTTCTATTCTTCATGATTTCAATTCATTGAAAAAATCTTGTCCAACAAACAGTTCTAGACAAACTATTGCAATCGTGTTATCATTGATAGTTTATTTTCTCAATTATTATATGATCCTTATGCTCTTAAGATCTGAAAAAATCCTGTGAAATTGTAATGCTTCCATCTATCAAAATTAAAATGGTACTTTTATATGATCATCTTTCTTCGGGTAAAGAACACGTTTCTCGACATTTTTGCACGGTTAACATTTGTCACATGAGAACTGGCTGTTTCTACGACTTGTTCTTGGGTTCAATAGCCCGGCTGTGGAACGGTTTGCCAACCTTTGTCTTTCATTCCTCTCCTCAAAAATACCCTACACACAGCTTCCTCAAAGATGGCTTAGGATTTTAGGGAATTTTTATTTTCCTCGGGGACTCCTATAAGAAGTTAATTTAAAAAAAAACTTTACTAGTAGAAACTCTGAAGAGATACACGAAAACAAAAGGATAACGGAAAGACGAAGTTGAGGAAGGTTAGGAAGTACCCATTTTTTCGTATACCTATGCTAAACATAGCTTCTTTTGGACACAGATCAAGTAAATTTGATTAAATTCTTAATACAAAAATAAACAAAAACAACGACTGAATTCACATCTAAAAAAATGTGTTAAACACTCACTACGAAACTTCAAGGCTTAAAAGGGCTTGTTAAAAATTCTTTGCATTTTCGCAACGCTGTTTTGATAATAATCCAAATCAAGTCAAGTAAACCACAAAAAACTCAATTCATCCAACAATCCAAGAGAAATTGAAAATAATCGCGTGTTTTTATATTTGATTACAACCGTATAATCCATTCTAGAAGTTATGTTGGTAAATAGGTAAATTACAGTAAGTTCTTGCCCCGGGACAAAAATGCGTTAATTTATACGAGGGCTTACTAATTAAACAGAATTTGTCCGACCCCTAAAAACCAACCCCATTAACCGTTTCGGTGGGCTCTTGGAACAGATATAATAGGAAAGATTTCACTAACCTATCCAGTTTTCCAAAATACAGTTAGTTGTTTTAAATAACACAATAATTAAACTCTCATTTATCAATGCATGTGTGGCAAAAACATATTGAAAAACATACCAACATGTCGATTTTGTTGATGTTAAAAAAATTAAATTATTTAAAGTTTATTTTTTTTTATCATTACTATGTACATTGAATATACATTGAACACGATACATAAATTTAAAAAAAAACTAAAAAGGCAGTAAAAATCTACTAGTCTGAACCATTTCTATACTTGCAGTGCCAGCGATTCACGTAATTTTTAAATGTATGCATTGTGTTCGTACAACAGTCAATCTGACACAATAATTGCGACCACTTTAGCTAAGAGCTTTCATTCAAGACACCCAAACCAAGTATTCACTAGGGGACGAATGTCTCCCAGCGTGACGCGCAACATAGGATCTACGCGGAACGTTTCGCACAATTCCCAACGTTATACGCAATATAGTGCGGCATTCCTACGTGACGCGGGACATGTCTGCACACGGGACGCGCAACAGTCCCGCGGCCGCTGATGTTGCGAATGTAGACGGATGCGCATCGTGCTCAACATGTCAGCAGTACGAGGTCATACAGCACTTATCAATGCAACATTGTTCAAAATATTGCGTTCAACATTCACCGTAGTGTGTGCCGCGGCTTATTTCGTCGAATTCGTGGGTTCAACAGGAAATAAATATTAAAAACTATATCCCACGTTGATAAGCCGAGAAACAGAAATAACTATATCCCACGTTGATAAGTCATCACTTAGTACGTTGAAAAAACTTATTTTGATATTTTGTAATGAAGTGTGCCACAATCGCGTCGGCGTCGTGGGCTTTGAAAGATATAATGATATCTCAATAGGGATTTTTGTTTAGTTTTAATTTTTTGTATTTATTTATTCATTTTATAAGTTTGGTACAGAATTTCATTTTTTCAACTACCAAACTAGGCATATACCCGTATAATGGTGATCGAAGTTTGTTGTGTAAAAAAATAAGATAACCTAATTAGAAATAGAAACAGAAGCATTTTAAAAACAATATAAAGTTACATGTTCAAAGAAAAGAAAAAGAAGATAAGAAAAAAATCGTTTTATGTTCCTCCTCCAATCTCCAAAATGCAATATATTTATTTTTTATCTAAGATATAAAATACTTAGCGCGCGGAATAAAGCACCTGGAAATTGCAATCCACCCTTGAGGTGATTTTTCACAAAAATGACGCTCAACAAATAATGCAAATTAAATTAATTTTTTTTTATATATTTTTTTACTTATTTTTATTTATTTACAGAAAATTTTATAATAAAAGCTATCATTATATATAATGATTTGTACTTATGTACTGTAAATTATTAATAAATAATGGGGTATTGTGAACGCCTCACTAGGAGAACCTGCACTGAGTTGTTCACGTATTTATGATATAGTATTATTGTGAAATGGTTATACAATTATGTTAAGAATAATAAAATAATAAATATATCTTTTGTCAAAATTCTATAGACTGATTATTTAATATAGGTGAATTCTTGCTAAAAAAAATGTTCCTCCACCTAAACTTATGTATAGTCAATATGCGAATTTCAAAAAATATAATTTTCTTTATCTTACATTTTCACAGTAGTTTCGTTTGATATTTATGTTGTCCTACAAAACTATCCACCGTACACTAACTCGGGTGTTTTTGGGCATCATCCCATTCAACCCCTGAGGGTAAAGCTCCAAATAAATGTATGCAAATGAGCCCAGATCCGACCCAGTGTTCCAGATTCATTGCCTAGCACTTGGACATTATGCAGTTTAAATGCAGATTAACTCGCATTTGAAGATCTCTCTCTGTGGCCAATCGCATTAATTATTAGTGGGGCTTTATGTGTAGTTCAAGTTGGTATTTAATTTCCAAAGTAAATTTTTGTTAGTGTTAAATAATAAATCTATGATTAATAAAACAGTTTTTTTTTTATGTGCACTTCTGTTAATAAGCTGTACCCCTAGCTAGTGCAGATACATATTAATAGCAACGTTCTTTATTGTAATATTACAGAATACATATTTACTTAACGAACAATATGATCAAACAAGAAATATAAGCAAGAAAAAGTGCAATTTCAAAATGTTTCAAATAAATTTAAAAAAATAATAATATACGTACAGATTATTCTCTCTTCTTTGTTTCATTATATTCCCAATATTATTAAACGGCTCCCACCAATTTATTGAACGTTACAATTTTTTCGTAATTTCTTTCATAAACGTTCATTTCCTCGGGAGAAAATAAGATTTATTCCCCGTTTTTCTCGTCGAAGAAAACTTTTCAGTCACTCGAATCGAAGTACCTACAAACTACTTGCTTGGAAAATATTGGTTTTATTTATTATTTTCTCTGAGATGGCAGAAAGACAAAGAAAACCTCGCGTGGCTCGATTCAGCCCCAATTAGTCCTGTATTTAAATTATTTACAGAAGTTCAACTATAAATCTTTTCACTTGGTAAAGCTTTTCATTTGTAAAATCTTAGGAAAGTTGAAAACATTCACAGTTTTGTCGTGAAGTTTAAAATAAGTTGATTGTTAAAAACATCTACTTACGAACTTATTACGTTAAGTATCAATGCTGTATGAAGTACTACTTCACCTGAGAACCCTTAAGAATGGAACGGAAAAGTAATTCTAGTGTTCGAGATACATGATTTGCAAAATAAGGGATACATACAATCTGGCATATTGGGCTTTTAATTGAGTTAACGAGTCAGAATGGCCTATTAAAATAAAACGTGTCTGGATTTTTGATACGTTTGTTATATTTTAATCGCGTTTCACCCATTTCACTTTTTGATACTTTTTCAAAATTTAATCAGTGAAGAAAATAATATCTAGGACTCAAACCCAGGACCTCTGTCTTTCCGGGATAACCGCTTTACCAACTTACCTAATGACATCAGTTCAATTTATGTCATCTTCATCGATATCATATTTCAAATTCAAGACTTTGTCAATATCAAACTCTATTTTTTAATCCCCTGTTATTGGCAGCTATCTTTATGAAGATTACGAAGTTCTTCACGAACAAAATTGCAACCTAGATAGTGTGTCTTTTCCAAAATGTCTGTTTATAATTTTAACAGTTCAAAATGACAGTTTTTCAATATAATGATTTTTTAATCTAATACTTCATCAAACTAAAATGTATTAATCTGTTTCTTTATTTTAACAATTTACTAATCTGATATTTTATCAAATTTGAAGTTTATCAAACTGGTGAGGAGTGCTCAGACGATGATTCTACCGTGTAATAAGAAGCCGAGATGCTTTACCTTTGAGTATTTTGATTCGATAGAAAAATAATATAACTAGCATCAGAAATACCTTTTACGCCCATCAGAGTGAAAAAAAACTGTCAGATTCTGTACTTATACAGTGTGGATATATCACCATTTCGCCAAATGAATTGCCGTTCTTTATTTTAAGTGATGAAATCAAGCTGATAATTTTTCAAACTGGCAGTTTATCAAGCTAACAGTTTATCAAGCTGACAGTTTTTCAAGCTGACAATTCATAGAACTATTGCAGATTGAAACAGCTGCCCTTATGGAAATAAATAACATACGGTATACATTTTTAAGTTATTGAGAAAGAATATTGCGAATTTGCTGCGCAATTTCAACCCACAGCCTTCCTTCTCATTGTAAAATATGAAAACCATCGAGGTATTATTGTGATAGAAATAGTGAATACATGTTACATTTGACGTTTCCGTGTTACGTTACCATGACTTGATTGTCAAACAACAAATCACTGCGTATTATTATCCCGCAAACAAGTCAAATGACACAGCATATTTCAAATGAAAATATATGTTTCTGTGCGTAGGTGACGTCTTAATGACTTTTGTTTGGTACACTGATCAACTTGAATAGAATCACCTCATTTATTTATTTCTATTTTTGAAACTGTCAATTCATGGTGGAGTTCTATTCAAATGTGATTTTTTTTAAATTGAAAAAAGTATGTAACTATATTCAACTTGTTCGTTTCAGACTGAACCGTTTTCACCCTATCACGGACATCTTCAGACTGGTACAATTAAAATAAAAATTTTAATAAAAAAAATTATATTAGTACCGACTGAAAGTACGATTAGCGAAAAGATTTGTTTACCATTGATTTTAAAAATAATATCTTACAATAAAATAGTGGATATGAATTGTTGGTACTAAACTATTTGTAAGTACTTTGTTTTGACTTTTTTCACAAATATTCATTATTGATTTGCGGAAAGAATGAACGAATGACGATTCTCCCCAATATTTATTTATTCATTATATTGTACACGCCCTTTAGGAGGTTTAACATATTTTATGATAAAAATTAAACTATAATGGTAACACAGGTGTAAAATAATATCATAGTAGGTACATCGACAATACTCACAAAATAAATAATATATTTTAAATACCTCACAAATAAATTCAACATTAACATTGTCTACGTATATTTCAATATAATTTGCGACCACAGTAAACAGTTGCTGAATTAATATTTGTATATTACATGCCTTAGAGACTTATTTGTCATACTGCTATATTCCATAACGTTAATATACAAAACACATTCATATATTCACTCATACTTATGCTTTAGACACGTTTCTAATTAGTAACTATTGCGGATGTACGATATTAAAGTTTTTTATAACATTTTGTTTATCTACCTCTTCTACCAGGAGGAGAAATTTTTACTTAAACCATACCCCATAACACTAGAAAAAATGTTTATGATTATACTGCAGCTGACTCTAACCAGAAAGTAAATTGATTTAGTTTATCCACGAGGCTGATAATTTTCTAATCTTTGACTTTAATCTTATAAATACAGTATTTTAACCGGTGAAAAAACATGCATTTTTATTTGTGTTCAGAGAGACGCTTCTTAAAAGGGAATTATAAATTATGAAAAAAACTTTTAGTCAATTTCCTGCTCCGGGATACAGCACTTTGCTTTGGCCGTGGTAGAAAGGAACGACATATAGAGTGTCAGAAATAATATAACATATTGGTATACGTAATAGGGATAATAGAACATATTGGGTTAACCGACGTTCTAATGTAGATGAATTAAAAAGTATGCGCTATGAGTCAATTCAGTTCAATAGCGTTGTGCGGCGTTCAATTATCTCTGCCTACTCTTTCAGAATGTTGTGACGGTTAAGATATTTGATTCGTTACAAAATTTCGACCCTTCGTGAAAATAAAACATTATAAACGTTAGCTTTTTTTTATTTCATGTGATGAATATAAAATTTTTTACTTTATTGTTTTTTCTTTATTGTATTCAGTATTATTAATGACACCCTAAAGGTTGCTCTCTACGCTCGTTCTTTGCCAAATAATTCATACATCAGTGAACAAAACAAAGTGTTTTCTATTATGTTTTCACATTTAATATATAACATTTAATATGTATATTGACTACCGTAGATTTTACATCCAAAATTCGTGAAACTCGGTGAAATTCCACGTAAAATCGTATTAAGCCTAGGCCATCGGCTCACCAGATCCGTTCCATTCTCTTTGCCTGACAAAGTTAAATCAAACGAAATGAAAGAAAAGGCAAGAAGAATTCGGAAGTAATAAAAGTTATTGAAAAATTCTTCATGTTCTCTTCTTTTCTTCCGACCCCAGGGCAGGGAATTTGGGAAAGGTATTGAATAGAGTTTACTCTTTTGTCAATCTTCTTTGTCTGATTATTTCAAATTAAAGTAAATAGTTCAACTTTCTTCCGGTAGATGTATTGTTGTACCCTTAACTTGTATGATTAATTTTGCCCTGTCAGTATCGTAAATCAAGACTAATTTTAAATAACTTAAGGAAGAAATTTAACGTTTTTATCCATTTTGGATTAAGAGCATTTTTATTAAAATGATTAACGCACACCCATTAAAAATCATGGGAAATTTTATTTGTAGAATTTATGAGTTACATATATACTGCGCTGCCTGTTTCATACATAACTTACTTTTGGATTTGAGGTCAAAATACCAATCCAAACTGAATGATATATTTTTTTTAATTAAAGGTTTAGTGAATATCTAGTACGTGTGAGAAGTATTTTATTTATTTTTATTTTAAATTATGAAGTATAAACCATGAAAAAAAAATTTCATAAGTTTAGAATCAAATTAGAAAATTATAATTAGTTTACCGTATTTTTTTTAAATTATCATGTTTACTACGTAAATTCTATTAAGTAAATAAAAATATTTAATTTTTTTTTAAATTTCAAATTTGTTTTCCAACATAAATTGGTCGTTTTTAATTTAATTTATGGTCTACCATAATGCTTATTTCAATCTATTTATTTTTTATTTTATATTTTCGAAGGTATAAAACTTTTTTTTAAATCACCGTTAGCCCGCAAATAGTTGTAAAATATACCTTTAAAATCGTGAAAAATCAATTAATTTAATGGCCTCTATTTCATAATGTAAAACAAAAATAAATAAATTATTTCTCATCCGTACTAGATATTTATTATACTTTATTGATTTTAAAAAAAATTAGGTAAGTATTTTGGCCTCAAATCCAAAATATTGCAAGAAACAGGCCGCGCAGCCTTTCCACTTAAGAACGGCGGGATAAATTCGTACCGAAAATAAGAATGATGTATTTTAGGATTCGAATCGTACGTACGTCACATGCGAAATTGTATTGTTTAATATTAATCACAATTGCTTGGAACCAGTCAGACAATTACACCAATATATAAATGTCGTAAGAAACACAAAACAATTGACTCTATATTTTAAAAAGTTTCCTTGTCTTTCACTGTCAGCTGAGAACGATATGTAATTTATTAAGTTCAAAGTCAGTTGTTCTATTTGTCCTTTTCTTTAATGTTTTGTATAGGCGACTTCTTGTCACGTCATTGGCCTGACAACAAAGAAAGCGAAGTGGTTCACTGGTCTATTATATTGTTTGCTTGTTATTATTTTCTTTTAAGGAAAACAAAGCGAGTGTTTTATTTTTTTAAAGCTGTTACTTTAAGTAGAACTTCTAAGCAAATACAGAATTGAACAATATGACCATTTATTTTATTTTATTAAAACGGCGTGGCATTTAAATGTTTGATATCGAAAACTTCCCTATTTTTGACAAACAACATTATATTATCATGTACGTGTTGACGACTAATTGAAGCAATGAGTTATATATTTTATTTTATTTATTTTTATTAGTTAAATATTTTATTTTCATGGAAACTGGTAGGAACGTGAGAATTCATCATTAGATCTCAGATAAGCGATGAAATGTTAACATGTGTTGATCACAGTTAACATATGGACCCCTCGGAATAACAAGGTTCCATCTGACACGGCAATGTTATGCGATAATGAATCTTAAAGTTACCTTCTATAGAGCACATTATCGCATGACATTGATGTGTCAGATGTAAGCTTTTTATTCCAAAGGGTCGATGTACAGAACAGAACGTATCGTAGGTACCAAATTATAATAAAAATTCAAGGAAGAATAAAGCATTTGCAAATGATAGTAAAATTAATCATTTGCGTTAACTACGGACCAACAGCTACACTTTTCGGTACACTTTATTTTTTATTTGCACTACCTACCTAATAAATTATGATTTAGAATAAGGGAATAATAAATAAAACTAAATTCAATTGTCAATAATTCATTGCAAACATAACGTTAAAAATTTACATTTGGAAATAATAATATTATTTAATTACCTCCATTGGGTGCAACGGGCAAATCGCAAGTTACAAGAATTTTTCAGAGTTTTCCAATCATTCAATTTCAACCGATCATATTTTTAATAAAGATACAGTGCTTCAAATTCTTCATGGTAATAATAAAGGCAAAATATTAGATAATTTAGACACTTGAATTTAGAAAATTCCTAAATATTAATTTTAGTGCATTGAAGAACCAAGCAAATTTATCTTACATATTTTCTAGTGAACCGTTTGGTTCCACTGAAATACCCCTAATTACCCCTTCCTTTTTTATGGACTCCAACTCCAACACCTAAATATTCATATTTGTAATTATGTTGTGTTTAATGTTAGTTTTAATATTGTCCTGACGAAGGAAGGGTACTTCTGAAATAGATCGATCATTATATTAAACTGGAGTAGTTTAAAAGAGATTTATATTTTTTATATTATTAATATATTAAATAGTGTTTTATTTGTATTTATTCCTGTAAGAAGATGGAATAGTCACTACAATCGGCCAGTGTAGACAGACCTATTCTATTCATGTAAGTTAACATGAATATGTATTATTCTTAGAGTTTCATGGCAAGTAAGTATATTGCATTCAATATCATTGCATTATATGTGTATTAAAAAAAATACGTGAATGATCCTGTTTTCGGTAAATTGAAAAAAATTCTTATAGATGGTTTCAAGTCAACATGCTAAGTCAATCGCGAGCTAAATCGCGACCGCGCTCGCGACTTGTACACGAACTCGCTCATAGAGTAGGTGATCTCCTTTTGATAAATAATTGAAGTAGGTCGTCCTATTTAAATTCGCCCCTAAAGTTTGCTCCGCTTATCGCTAATTTTTTTTAGTGTATTTTCCTTTTCTATGAAGTCCATTGTCCAATGATATGTTACATTCCAAGTCATAAATAAAAGAATAGCTAGGACGTCTGGAATAAAAGAATAAATCTGTAAACCCCAAAACTATATGTAATATTCATGCATGTAGCAACGAGTGGCGATGCTATTCCATCACGAATATCATAAATTGACATTGTTTCGGGATTTTCCTGAATTTGAGAACTCTGTCATTTATTTATGAATGTTTCTAACGAGATCTGTAAAAACTTTTACGTTACTCAAACCTCACAATAACCCCGATAGTACCCTTACAGACACGAAAAATTGTTTACTATTTTCGTTGTGTTAGAATAAAACTAAGCAGTCAGGATAGCAACCAATAAAATATACAACATACAAAAATAGTTGATGAATGTAAACTAAACACACCTTTAAAATAGTAATAAATAAGATAATGTATAAAAGAATGATAGATAAGATAGGAATTATATTTAAGATAGGAATATAGTATAATGTAATATTAAGTAATGTGACATATAATATAAGTATTTACATAGGTTAAGAATAATATTAATGTACGTAGTTAATTAATATAGTATATATGCAGTTGAATTAAGAAAATCAAATAATAATATATTTCTTTTAATTTTTTTTAAAATTTAATGTTAATCAAAATTAATAATGTTATTATTAAGTTCTGCAAGTATTTTTAGTTGTTATTATTGTGACAGCTGTTTCTGTCTATACTCTTGTCTATACTACTAAACTGCCTATAAACTACAAATACTTGCATAACTTAATAATAACATTATTAAATTTGATTTGTATAAAATTTTTAAAAAAAAATGGAGTTCTACGAATTAAACACAAAAACAATGAATGTGTTTATTTCGGCCATAACTATTTTTATATAAATTACATTGATTATTTCCTCTATTTTTATTTTATTTTATTAACTTTTCCATATAAGATTGGGTATTTATAGAACTACTTACGTTTCAATCAATGAACATTCAAAAAATTATGTAAGGTAATGAATGATGTGTTAGGTTATAAAAATATTTCAAAGCAATATTTCACTACTTAATTGTTATGCTACCTTCGTTTCTCCTCAGTTTATATACTCGATTGAGTGCTCCTCTCTATGGAAGATTTTTGGTAAAAGACGTATTGAAGGGTAACTAGAACATTTTTATAAAGTGTGGTTATCACTAATGTATTATTTTTTAGAAGCAACCATACAGCATATACCTACCATAAAATTTAAATAAATATTCACTAAAAAATCTTTCCAAAATTTCCACCAGAAGAAGTAAATAAATTCGGTGAAATATATCACATTTCTTTTGTTGTTTTATTTACTGTTCTAGGGAAAGATATAAAAGTAACTTTTGTAAATAATATTTCAATTTTCCTATCCTGAATATTATTCAGGGAGTTATATTGATGTCCTTCTTCAACGCGTTTCGAGCGAAATGCGATTCCAATATTGGGAATGTAAATAACACGGAGAATGTATTTGGCATTATTTTAATACGAGCATCATTGGTTTTGGAAAATATCGAAACATTTGAATGAATATTATGGAAGGCTGATTTAGTGTATTTGCATATCAAACAGAATGTTCCACTTTATCCTCAAAATAAAAATGTTCGACTGCCTACACACAAATGGAGCGCTTCGTTGCAAAATAGTCAAAGCTTTGAATATAAGTTTTTTTTTTTCCCAGACAACGTTTTTTTTTTCCAGGAAATGTCATTTTGCTTAGATCTGGGGGGACTGTGGTTTCTCTTATTTGATTGAAGGAAGCGGAGGAAAGGAAGGAAAGTGGGAAGTAGATGACTGAATAGAATGTACAACGTTTTCGAATTTGTTTAATTAACATGGGTAAAGCCAATTCAATTAAACTTGTAGAAAAAGTCAATACATTTTTTTTTATTTTTTTTATATGAATACCTCACAAGAGTCCCAACTCCAAATGAATAAATTGAGACTACATTGAATGTTGGCAAAACTGAAAGTGATGGGGAGGAAGGAAGAGGAAGGTGGGGAATACCTGGATATTCAGATCTGGTCACCAAACACGGCTAAAAGCCATTTCAACAACGTTTCAATTCTGAATGATGGTCTTTCACCAGGGCGATACTGAGAGTATCTTCCACTCTGGAACGTGCGCAAATATACCATATATTATTTTTAAATGAATTAATTGTAAAACAACACAAATTAATTAAATAAAAATTACTTGCGCACGCCGGGATTTGACCCCGCGACCTTCGGATTCGTAGTCGAGAGCCTTACCCCTCGACCATGGAGGCCGTCAATTTTTATTTACATGTCCTATATAAATAAAAATCGGATAAGTATGTCCGGGACACTATCCAGGTGGCCTATTCCCGTTCTTTTTAGGGAAGATTCCTTATTATTTTAAAGCCCTAAAACGGGGTTTTGTCTCCAGTTGGGCAGTCAAAGCTTTCTAGTTTTTATTGTTTTATAATGTGTGAAATAAATTTTCCTCAGGCTTAAAGACATCTTGCTTAACTGCGGTTCCGGTTCTCTCAGATAACATCTGTCAGCTGCCATTCAGGGAATGACATTCATTAAAAATATCAATATTTCGTAGTGTTAACAAGAGGAAAACTTAATAATACGTAAGAAACCATGTTATCAACAACGTCGTTATCAATTTTAAACATTATTAGCTATTAAGCTTTATAATTATAAATAGAAATACAAATTCAGGCGGCAAATATCACTTTTAGAAGAAGTGACAGAATAAACAGGTCATTATTATCTACTTAAGTGGGTACCCTATTACAAAACGTAATTCTTCGTTAAAAGGCGTATTTACGCTTTAAAAAAAATGCATCATAATATAATGTAACTGTTTTAAATAGATTTGATTCAAAACCTTGTATTACTTGAAGATATTTCATCAATTTGTGTTTTCGAATAATCTCTTGATAATCTGCTTAGGATTTTTTTTACTATGTCTCTCCAGAATACCACAGTTAAGCAAGAAGTGTTTAAACCTAAGGAAACTGAATCTTCCTTGAAAAGAACCATAATTGCACTCCTGATTGCAAATTAATTCAACTATAATCTTCCTGTCATACAGAAAGAGAGAAGTTAAAAAATATGGGAAATCCCATATTTTTTTATCTGTATTTAAGTGTTTAAGTTTAATTTGTAGTACTCCATTTTTATTGAACGTATTTGAAATTTATTAATAACTTTTATTAATCAATTTTAAAAACGGTTTATTTGTGAAAAAAAGTTCTGCGGGAAAGTATTATGAGTATCGTAATCCAGGTTATCAAATTCGAATATCAAATCTTTCAGGATAAATAATTCGAAGTATTTCAGACTAGGTCTAATATCGAGGGTTCATCGAACCCCAAGTAAATCTGGCTTAGACCTAATATGGCGATGCTGAGCCTGCTCGAAGGAACTAGCAGGATTGTTCCAGAGTGCACCGGTTCACGTACGCGAAACTCGACGGACGCGATCGGAACTCCCGTTAATGTCGGCTTCATGAGAACGGGTCGATTCTCAGACTCATTTTTGTGTAAGGCGACTAGCATGTGGAATGAGTTACTGATATCTTGCCTTTACTCTTTCATATAATCCAGGCCTCTTCAAAACCCGCATTAATAAATCCCTTCCTGCCCCTACCCTGATCCGTCTCACAATACTACCCAGCCGGGTGGTGATAGTAATACCCTCGTCTTTACGTATAAGACAGTGTCACTTTTGTGAGAAATAACTCAAATATTAATAGTTTTTAAATTGAAACGTAATATCGATAAAAATATCAGAAAGCAAAAAGGTGGCAATTAAATATTTACAGTAATGGTCTTTGATAGACCGAAAGGTCCTGGATTCAAGTTGTAGATGCATCCGTTACATTTATTTTCTGCATCTTTTCTGTTTCATCTTTCATTTGAGATTTGCATTATCTTCAATGATTAAAAGTCCATTCAACTTAACATTTTGATTGGACTTCCACATTGGTCTCCCGCCAAGCTAAAATACTATGTTCCACCCCATCTAAATCTACGAATAGTAAAAAAATATTATATTTGGTCTTCTAAGGTTTTGAACCCCCAATTCTGAGTTCAGATGCAAGAGCTACCTGCCTTACCACGTACGTCATCAACAAAGTGTAAGTGCGCGAAAAAATCAGGTTTGGAAAAGAAATTAAGGAGACAGTGAGAAATATGTACTTACTTATTCAGAGAAAGAACTTTCCGTATTTTTTTATAGAAACTCTGCTAATTTTGAACCTCCGAAATTATATCCAACACAACCCCCTGCCGATGTGTTTGCATCGTAGAAGAATGTCCCTTTCACCAGTTTATCTGTGGCACATACGTGCTGTAACAAGTGACTCCCGATATCGTCGACCGACTGAATAACCTTAACATCCCACTATGACCTCCACCAACTCTCCTCTACCATACGACGAAGAGAAGACCACTCTGCCACGATGGTTAACCCGTTGAGTCTTTTTGGGAGATATTTCTCCCAGAAAACAAATAGCCGTGGAGTTTTTCGGAAGATATTTCTCTCAACCCGAAAGTCATGCTATCTCATTTTGTACTATAGTGAGGTAAATTATTTAAACTCTGTTAGAAATAGAAAACACAATTTTATTAGCATTTAAAAGTTTACGATGCGTATTTAAGAAAATTTATCATTTATTCTCAAAAAGACTCGAAGGGTTAGAGAATGTTATTTTTTACCCTGTTCGATAGTGTTATGAAACAATTTCGTTATCGTTCTTCAACATCAAACTCTCCACCTCCTCAAATGGATATGACAATATTATTTTCGTCTTAAAAAAGCTAGAAAATATATTATTCTCTTCCACGGGATCTTACACCCACTTCAATTCGGAGGTCATAAGATAAATATTAAACCAGCTAGCAATATGAAATAATATATCGAACCTTACTTGCGTTAACGGATATTAAACAATGTTAAAAACAGAATAAACAATCAAAATTAAATCGTAACAAATTGGTTCCAATATATTGACAATAGCTATAAAGCAGAATGCGTGATGAAATTGGTAAACAATATTTCATATCGGATGCATGTGGGAGCGATTTTATTGTGTTATTATTTCGATTGTTTATCTTGAATGTTTGCTGATCACATAAACCTGTAAATATTTACAGCTTCGTGTAATATATTTCCAGTGATTAATATAAACTGTGAAATATCACTGTAACTCACATAGAAAATAGATGCTCAAATTAGCAAGGAGAAGAAATACAAAATAAGTGACGTAAAGGGCGAGCTATTCATGTCCCCAATTTAAGTAAAACACTAAAGTAGTAAAAAGGTTCGGCTTGTTTAAAAAAACTGAATATTTTGTTAAAGTATTTGTTTTATAATTTAACCACATTAATCGCGCGAAGCAAACGTGGGCGAAAGTGAACTAAGCTGGTTCGAAAATGGGTGTCGCCTGACCTTTGGCTCCATCCGTCGAAATGGTACGTTAGGGCGAGTCTATTCACTCTGACGTCACTGGTGTAACTATTGAAAATTTTTACAAGATGCTGTTTTATTCATTAAATATGTTTTAATTGTTTGGAACTATTCATATTTAGAGAAATTGTTTGAAAACTATAATAAATATATAACGTATAAATTCCAGTGTTTAAATAGGAAGATCTATCGCATTTAACTCTATGAAAATAACGGTCAAATTTTATTTGTTAAAGGTTCTTAACCGTTGATATTCATCCTGCAAAGTCTCCACGCCATCCATTTGCATGAAACGAAAACTGATTACTTTATTTGTTGATGGTATTTCGAGAAAAATTGATGAAAGGCTAAATGAAAGGCTTTTTTCTGACATTGATGTTTGGCGTTGCATTTTTAATATTTTTTAGCCTGCCAGACTGAAACGAAACGGTATATATTAGAAGTGTTTTGATTTTTAGCGTTCCATTGTGATATTTAACGGAATAATTATAGCCCATCTGTTCAGCTGCCATCCGTTCAACTGGCCATCAGTTCATTTTTCCATTCGTTTAATTGCCCATGTGAGGAAAATATTGTATTCTCTGGACCCTCACTTGTGGATAAATTACACCATAAAAATAATACTTCGTTAATTTCTATACCGAATTCATTTTGAAATATCTCCTCTGGGGCACTTTACAAAGCTTGAAATGAACGTGTTATATTGCTAAATTACCTTCATCATACTTGCGATTATAATAAAAATACATGTTTGTTTTTACATATTTTCAGATGTCATGGACGGTCATTCTATGAAAAGATTAAGATTTTAGGGAAATCTTACTGTCAGAAATGAGACAAACATAAAGGTGAAGACAATAAATCTCGACAGAAAACTTTAATAAAAGCGTCTCTTAGTAGATTTCTGAAATACATTGGTGCTTAATATATAGAATTAGATTATTTTTTTCGGAATAAAGTTATGAAGTTGTGATCTGTTGCTTGTCGAGCCATCGTTGATGTGACAGCGAAAGTAATACTTTGCGACGACTATTAGTATCTCTGAACAAATAAACAAAGAAACTTTTTAAAAATTATATTTAATGGATTTCTACTAATTAAACACAAAAACAATTAAAAACAAAGAAACATCCATTTGATAATTTTATTTCATTCCAAATATTTATTTTTCAAAATATATCTAAATACGTACCTTCATGTGTTTTCCATTTTGAAAATATTCTATCCAAACAAACCTTTTTTTTCATTTGAATATGTAATCTGTGGCTAACCAGAGTAGTTAGCCACATATTAGCCACTTTAGCCACGCCCTCGATTTTTGTCTACTTTTAAATATCTATTCACATCCACCGGCACCGTGCAGTGCAGATTGTACAGTGGCAGGCATGGCACATAAGGGACTATCACATTACACCGTGGGTGAATGTGTTCATAGTTTATGAGTTTCTACTTCTATGCGGTGCCTTCCACTTTGCGTGTCTTCACTGCGCGGTGCTGGTAGATGTAAACGACTTCAAATGTCTGGACTGTACGCGTTTATAAAACACTAGCTGATGTAAACCCGGCCTTGCTCGGGTACAATAATTGATTTGACAGCGAAAGTAACTATCTCCAAATAAAGAAACATTCATTTGAATATTTCATTTCATTCCAAACGTTTATTTTTTCAAAATACATCTAGATTCCATTTTTAAAATATTCTACCCAAAAAACCTTATTCTTTTGAATGTGCGATCTGTGGTAAACCAGAGTGTTATATCTATGGGCTAACCTAAATAAAAAATGGCGGGTTCAATGTTTTTCACACTAATTTTAAAACGTTATAGCAAAAGTTTTACATATTGGATTTCTTTCAAACTACTATTTAAACCTTCCCGACACGTGCTATTTTCAGCGAAATTGGTCGAGTAATTTTCCATAAAATCGAGGACACACAGAAATACATTCATTTTTATATATAGAGAAGATTATAAATACATCTTTGTTTTAAATCAAGTGTTAAGCGTTTGTTTGCGGAAATGTGGTATTCGGTTAGAGGCTGAGTGGTTCAAAGCGTCGGGTTCCTACTAAGGCGTCGCGGATTCAATCATCTGCTAAACTAATTCCTGCATTATTGGCAAAGCAATGTTCTCCACTTTTTGATGAAATTAAGATGAAAAAAGGGTTTTCAGCTGTACTGTACCAGAATGTGAAAAAAAATTTTTAGTCGGTTCTAGGTAAACTTTGTCACATACCGCTTGGTAAAATATTTTATATCGTATTGTTTGTATTATAGTCCTATGTTTGGATTTGGTTGAATTGGAAAAATATCCAATACATTTTTTGTACATTTTAAGTCCATTCAGGAAGTTCTAAGAGAAACAATTTCTTGTGTAGAGGATCTTTCTGAGGAAAGGAAGGAGTAAACCTAGACCTCGAAGAGACCCATGACATAGGAAGGCAGAAGCACAGAGACTGGCAAATCATTCCACATCCTAGTTGAAGACATATACGACTCGTAAAAGCGGATGCATTCTCATGGAACAAATGCTTACAACGCGTTTAGCGTGTTCATCAACTATGCATCGTTGGACAAGGATTAATGACGCTAGATCCTCGGAGCATTTTCCATTGAAATTACATATGATAACACACGAGAGCGAAACAAAGAAACCTTCCTCATTTCGCTTCTATCAACATTTTATTATAAAAAGATAATATTAAATAACACGTGTCGATGCAATATCGACAAGTACAATTTCCCAGTTTACAACGTGTTTAAACTTCAGCGTCATTTATAACGATTATTTCCGCAATTTATTAACGCTTCCTTTACGGTGCCAAATTATAACGCGCTGCCCGGTGCAGGACTCCGAGTTACCCCATACAAATTCATAACAATATTTCTTTTTAAGCTAAAAATAATAATACTCTCTATCAACAGTTATTAATTATGTTTTATTATACTACAAAATACATCTTAGGGTTATTACAATAATATTAAAATATAAATACGTTAGAAGCAAAAATGTTGGCGCGGGTAACCGAGTGTCTGGCACCGTAAGGGGACAGTTAATCTACTTATTATGAATCAAAACCTTTTTAAAAATGAAAATTATCGAAATAAAACTTATTGGCATTTAAAAATATTATTATTTAGAAAGTACAAACTATGCATTTTAAATTTTTGGTTCTGGTAATGTCCTACTGTCGTCAATATGATTATAATCTCCGCAAAAAGATAAAACATTAATTCTTTTCTTAAAACAATCTTTGTTATTAAATATTATGTCCTCTGTGTTCATAACCGTATATAAATTTCAGTGATAAAAATTATTAATCTTAAGTAACCTGCCAGATAAGTATGGTCCTGTATATAACCTACCTTAACATAATATAAATAACATGTATACTTTAACGCGGCATCACGTTCATTGGTCAAATACATTGTACATAAAGTTTTTTTCTATTGATCAATGAACTGATAGATTCAATTTATTAGCCATAAGTTGTTAAAATACTTTTTTTTCTATAGTTCGTAATAAGATTGAAAACATTGGAAAAAATATATACTTACAGCGCCCTTGAGGTGATTTTTCATAAAAACAGCGCTATACAAATCATCCAAATATCACTATAAAAGTTGACTGCGCTACAAACGTATATTGTATTAGTTTGATTTTCGTAATTGCAAAAATATTTAATAATAAATTTTCCAGTTTACGATAAAATACCTGAGAATCCATTACAAAACATCGCAAACTTGGTGGCAAACTTTAACCTTCGCTCAAAATTCTAAATTCCGTTACGGTAAATATTTGTAAACTTAATTAAAATGTTTTCAAGTTTTGATGGGTTATGATTTGAAAGTATTAATTTACTCATTTTTAATACATTGAAATTTAATTCGATTAATTAAAAAATATCTTCACCAAAAAGAATTACTTAATTAAAAATACACTATCTGAACAGTAAAACTGATATCTATTCGTCATAACAAAAACAAAAAAATCACCGGCTAGTTCTGGCTTCAATAAATTTTGCACAGATTTTTCGTATGGAGTTTTAAGCTCAACACAACTCTTAGTAAACTCAAATATCTTCCGGAATGTGACGCTTTGAAATATTAATTTTATTATTGAAATATTGGCATTTAATTTTTGTTTAAAATTTACAAAAAGCTTGTGGAAAATTGAGAAAGACTGAGTAGCTAGAATTAGTAAGAGGTAGAAACTTATTGGAGAAAATAGTAATTTTAAAACACAGAGATTTAAATTATTTCAAAGGTTGCAATTTATCCAAAGGGGATAAACCATACCACACAAACCTTTTTTTAAGGACAGAGAAATAAATCTGGACAAATAATTCAATCCTTTTCTCGTCGGACGCCGTGACTAAATAGAAAAAGAATACATTTTAAGCCCTCTCCGCAAAAAAAGGTAATCCTTCTGCGTCAAAATAACACAGACTGGGTCAAAGTATCCCCCAGCGTGTCCAATACTCATGCATTATTGATGTCCCCGACATGTTTGACGCCATATGAGAAAAGACTACTTTAATATAAAGAGAAAAGTGGGGATACTTTTTTCACGGTGGGTGAACGTTGAACGTGACGCTTTTTTTAAATCGGCTGCGTGCGACGAAGAGGCACTTAATGAAATATTAGTAGGGTTTTTTATACTGTGGCTTAAGGAAAAGGAAAAAAACTTTGACCAACTCTCGGAAACTGGAAAGTGCGACATGTTTTCTTGACAGTTATTAAAAAAACTATTTGGCTTTATAAATAAGGCGGGTATTTCGTTACAGAAAAAAGAAAACTTACCTTACCGTATTAAGATATATACTCGTATACTAATTTATCAAATTTAGTGCGGCGAATATTTTAATTTTTTTGGAATGTGATGTTTTAAATAATGGTAATTGTATCTATGTATCTCCCTGAAATAATTTGCCTCAAGGTCTATATTATCTTTGGGGATGCTGTCTGGAGGATCTTTAGAGGATAGGAAGGAGTGAACCTGAGTCTTGAAGGGACCCATGTTGTGGAAGGGAGGAAACACATCGGCTGGTAGATCATTCTGTTGAAAACAAAAACGATTTGTAGAAGCTACCCGTTCTCATGTGATAAATGTCAACCGTATACAAATTTTAAGGGCATTTGGCATGTTTCCCAACCGTGCACCGGTGCTGACGGGATCAATGACGCTAGTTCTTCGAAGCATCTTTCATTAAAATACCAGTAGAACAAGGACTCCATTCCCACCTGACGTCTGTGCTCCAAAGATTGCAATCCGTTTATTAGGATAGGCGAATCTGTTAAACGAACCGCCCGTTTCTGCACAAAGTCCAGCTTTTTTTTCAGATATTTTGGGGCTCTCGACTAGAGGTGGCTGCCAAATTCTACAGTGCGGCGCACTTGGATGTACAGGGTCAGCAATTGTGTACTATTAAAGTATCTACGAACTCTGTACAGTACGCCCAGCTTCTGAGAGGCTGCGACACTGCTGTGATGCATGTAAACCCTAATAACTTTGTAATAGTGCCGAATGGTTGCAATAATTAAAATTTAATTTCGAATAAATAGGATTGATATTCGCGATCGATCCAGTACCGGTATCGGTATGTATGTATATTATAACGAAACTATAAAATCTTGATTTATCTTCTTCTTTTGCCCTGTCTTTTCAAAGGTTGGCATTCAATATAACTTTTCACTCTACATATTGGAGAATAAAACAACTCAGCAAATCTGTACTCTTACCAGGTATATTCGTTTTGAAGCCATCCTGTTCGGTGTTTTTCTCTATTACGTCTTTCTTTAATTTGATAGGCAGCCTTTCAGAGAACCATTCACCGGACAAACAACACGTCTGTACAGTAAACTTACCGCGGTAATTTTTAATTTATTTTATATATGTCCCACATTTTTTTAAATAAATGAGTTTCCCCAATTTTGTTAGGTTAAGTTTGTGATAGAAAGTTTCCATTTCAGGAGATCATTTATATGAATCATAATGTATTTTATACGTTCAGCTCTATTTACTAAAGGACAAGTCCATGCATTTGCCAATGAGTTTCAGCTATGCAATATGAAGTTGCGTTGTGGTGGTAATGAATTGCTTGTTATTCTAACAGTTAGAATTTTTTCTGTATTTAGAGGTAACATGTGTAATCAAGCCAATATTTGACAATATTTAAACCACTTTCAGCCATAGTAAGAGAGAAAGACTTCTCCTCAAGATTTGGCATTAAGTAACCGCTAAGTCTCCATCGCATCTGGGTCCTACCCAGGCGCCATGAGTTAAATTCCTCGGCTAGCTAAGTCCTTCATCACGACACAAGCAATATCTTCCGCTTAGTTTGATGGTAGTAGGAGATTTTCAAATATTGTAAGGTTATTCGTAACCCGGATATATGTATCTTTTTTATTTTAAAAGAAGCAAAACAGCACTATCAGCAAATGCAGTAATCTGTCCATCAATTTATCGCATAGATCATTAATATAGATTAATAATAATAAAGGACCTAAAATGTAACCCTGTGGGACACTCCATACCGCCATCATAGGATGACTAAAGGGACTCTTTATTTCAACACGTTCCATCTTATCTAATGATGGATACACTGAGCACGGTGATCCCAGATTCCTACCAACCCCTCACACCTTTTTCCTTCACAGAACTTCCTCTCTTTCCATTCCCTTGAAAGAACTTCAACACAACATCCCAAAGATGACGCAGGCCCACAGGAAAATATTTTTTCTAAGGAAGTGCGAAGTTGATGAAAATAAATCTTCCTCTGGGTTATAAGTTAGACAATCTAGTATTTCGTCACTTTTCTTAACGTTATCAAGATGTTGGCGTTCTCTTCTTTTTACTTCGAAAACATCTCCGCATTTTTTGGCCGTTCGATGACGAATCCATATATTTTTCATCCTCTTTTTCGAGGGTGTTTTGAGGATGCGCCTGAACCCACATATATCAGACTTCTATCTACCGTGTCAAACCCTGGTACCATAATAATTTATCTTCATCGATTTAACATAATACTTTACTATGTTACACCAATGAACCCGAAGCAGCCTGTCATCCCCTGTTTATGTTATGAGATTCTACAAAAAGACAGATGTGGCTGATTAAATTTTTACCCTTTGCCGTCGATACTCAAGTTTGTACATTTTTAAACAATCGGGGGGCATTAAATATGTATTGAAGACAGATCGTTCTTTTGTCCATTCACACTTTTAAGTAGAATGCTTTGTCTTGCTCGGGAGCATCTGTTGTAGTTTCTTCAGTGAGGTGAATAAATAAAACTTGGAATTCGTTATCTGGAAAATCTAAAATTTATTAAATCATTGAAGAAGATATTTTTTCCAAATTTCAATAAAATATATAAGAGAAAAAGATTCAGAAAATAAAAAGGTAGCAGTTGCAACTAAGAATCGAACACTTACGCCTTACAGGGACAACACTCTCCCACTTGAGCTATTGAGACATTTTCCGTCATTTTTATAGATTTCATAATCCATTTCAATAAACACCAATATTTTAAGCTGCTATCTTTTTGTATTATTGCAAAGTTCTACCCAAATATATTTGCAACCTAGTTAGTATCTCTGATACACATATTAGATATTTATTTTTATGAAACAATTATTGACTTTTCTATAAGTCTAGAATTAATGTAGAATTTATTGTTAATATTATCTTCTTTGATGATAAAATTATGTTTTTGCAATAAATTGAAAAGCAAAATGTATTATTATTAGAAGCTAATCTACGATACGCAGTGCATTAGGTAAATTTGAGTGAAATACGTTTATTGATTCTGTTTAACATTACGATTTGCATCAATAAAACTGCTTTGAAGTTTTTAAAATTATAATACCTCATATGAGTTCCAATTGCCCGGAGACAATGAGAGACATCCCAATTTAGGGTATTTTGTGATGCCAATAGGTGTGGGGAGGAGAAGGAGATAAGGAAAGTACCTACCTATTCAAATTTTATCACCAACGACAAAAACTATTTGAAGAGACTTTCCGATTTTCAATGGTGTTCTTTCTCCAGGGTGAAACTGAGAGTATCTATCACTTCGTCTACCCAGAATTTACCTTTATTGCAACATTCTTAAGGAAATATGGATGTTATCGAAATTTTTAATATCATATAAATATACTTTCTTTTTGTTTTGAATACCGCGAAAAAGTCCCAGCCGCTCACAACCGTCTGGAGCCAGTGAGACTATGGCTAGTTAGTGGGGAGGGGAAGGAGAATGAAAGAGGAATGTGGGGAAATACCTCAGTATTTAGATAATACTGAGCCATTACTAAATAAATAATAATAAATACGGGCCATTACTGAGGTGCATCGTGAGGTGCTCTCCTCTTTGGAACTATATTATTTATATTTGTATTATATTTATATTCTTTCACGGTTTCTTATTTTTAAACAGAAGTAAATTGCAGCTGCTTGATAGTTCTATAAATGGATTGCGTTTGTTCACACTTCAAGATGACTGTACTCAGGAAACGTCGGCGAGGCACTGCGACATCATCGAGTGGACTGATGGTCAGCAACCGATGAATGCGACTGACGTGAGCGTGTCACCATTTTTTACAACCTGAACTCTGTCAGAACCCGCCGACCAATCACGGGACTGTTTAGTATTTTCAATTGTGATAGTTTTTTATACAACGATTCATTAATTCTACGAATATTTGTATACAACAAAACCTATATATTCGGAATCGGCGTTTGTTAATCGATGTAAAACCATAGTGTTGTTCAATTAGTTTTTTATTATTATTTTCTATTACATGTGCTAAGAAAATAATTAAATATAACTCTAACTACTATTTAGTGACAATGGGATAGGAAGATGTTTGTAGACATACGTATTACAAAGAAAATCGTACATTTTCCCAGAAATAGTAAATTAGACAAAAGGGTTATTTTCCTCTGAAACACTTACAACATTATGAAATCTTTTGATTCCAACTACATTCCAAGGCAGTCTATTGCGTAGTTGTATGGTAATTAGTAAGACTTGCCTTTTTATTAGGACAATCCAAATAAGTAAATGGTTAAAAAGTGTTTTAAAAAAATTACACGCTACTTCTCAAATATATTTTGAGAAGTAGCGTGTAATTTTTTTCTTCTTATCGCGAAAATATCTGTATCATGTCAGTAATGATATTGTACTTTTGGAAAGTCCGGAAATAACTTGGTCACAGTGTTATGAGACGCAAACTCGAAGGTTCAGATGTCTTTAATTCATTTACTTATTTCTTGTTTATTTCTTTGAGAAACAAACGAGACGTTTATGAAGTACGCTTGTTTTACAAAAATGGTTAAAATCAAATTAAATCTCCCTGGACCTAATGCGTCTGCAGCATTGTTATCATATTAAACACAAAAGAAGTACGTGAAAACTGAGTCTAAACTAAATTTATTTATTATCTACACTACCTTCTAAAATAACGTGATGCATTGAGTGACAGTGCTGGGGCCGGCGAGCCAATACTTGCACACAGCTTGTGTATGTCTTCCAAGGTATTAATTGTGTTATTAAACCTCCGATAGAATAATTGAAAAAAAAGGCAAAGAATTTTTTCAAATAAAAAACTATTCCCTGAAATATAAACTTAAAGCCAGAAAAAAGGCATGCATAATATCCCAAATGGAAAACCAAGAATTTTTTTTGATTTTATTGCACAGTCCTTCTTAATATTTAATTAGCTTTATGTACTTTGTGCTTTATGTGAGGTGATTTTTCACAAAAGCGGCGCTATAGAAATGGTCCGATTATTATTATTATTATTACTACCCGATGATCAATAATTTAAAAATTGGTCTTGTTATGGTGTAAATGAAATGATATTGCAAACTAAAAAAATCAGACATTACCTAGAAATTTCTAACATATAGATGTGCAATTTTCATTATACCAGAGTTCGCCGTTTTAGAGTGTATTTGTATTACAGGTACTAGTATATCTTTTCAAATCCAGGATTTAAAAATAAACGTTTTCTTTGCTGAAAATATTTTTTGACCGCGGGGATGATATCAAATTTAAATTTGGAAACACGAATTTAAACATCAATACAGAATAATTGCTTTCCGAAGGGGCGAGTGTTTTCCCGTCGGGCAGATTTATCACCATCGGTGGTTTTGTTCGATTTTACAAAATGACGAAATAATGTATGTAGGCGGGGAGAAAATAACGCGTTTAGGAGAATACAAAATAGACGATAAAAAAACGAACGGCCACAGCTGATCCCAATTTAATAAAAGAGTTCAAATAAAGGACAAACATTCTAGTAATAATGTCTAGAAAATTGTTGAATCAGACTAAAGATTGCATTTTTTTTTTCTTTTTATTTCAATTTCTCACATGTTTAATTCCTGAGCAGATAATGAATAAAGAAGGTGCATTCCATGTCAATTTGAAAAACGACAAGTCCCGTCAAATTACATAATATCTACCTGGAATAACCGGCTGAAATTCTGTATTTGAAATTTAGGGAAATATTTGATTTTGGCACAAGAAAGACGCACCACTTCTCCTTATTATTTGTTCTGTGAATATGTAACATTCAAGGACGTAATAGAATTTTGATTACCTTCCGTGACCGTGGAGTTATGATCCTCGACTACTAAGCATTTAATTGATGAAAAATTGTATGCAGTATATTTGACGGGAGTTCCAGAATAATAGATGCTCTCAGTATCGCTCTGGTGAAAGACCAGCATTTGGAATCGAATATGGTGAGCGAATTCCCTAATCCCATCGCTCACTACCGCATCACTGAACAAGTTAGGCAAGTCAGGCAAGTTATCTACGGACGCAGGCATCCGTATATATTATCTAATTTTTCCCGATTTTTCGACAAAACATATTTTACTGTCGCGTTCGATAAATACTTGTATGTATATATAACTTATGTACCATTATGGGTTTTATTGCATCAATAAAACCCATCTACGGCTCTGCACATTCAATTTTGACTGTCCTAAAATGGGAAATCCTCCTAGTTGGATAGTCAAAGCATTTTAAAACAAATGTATCCTGTACTAAATATAAAAATAAAAAATAAGTTATTATTTCATCCAACACATAAATGTATTGCTGAGGAACACCCAAAATATGAACTCTGCGTTTAGAATACGAGTATTTACAGAGATATTATAAACGGGTTAGAAGGGGTTTAAAAAACGAGGCATATAAGTAAAAATGTTGCGTTCATTCTCAATAGTTTTAGAGACAACGTAATTTGGGAATATACATTTTGAATAATACGGAAAAAAATCTTATTTTTGCTTCGCTTTCACTGTCACCTCGGTGCGAATCCATCAATCAGTTTGCCATCGGTAATTAAAATAGATTTTTCTATTTTTAGTAACTATCAATACAAAGGGTTTGGCGTGCCGTGAATATTAGGGGAGGTGATTAAATTTTCCACCCCAAAGTAGGCACGGTAGGTTATAAAATTTGAAGTTCGTACAAAAATGCCAACGGTTATGAATACCAACTATTCTCATTCTCGACTAAGATTATAGATTCATAATATCATAATTCATTACGATACACCATTACAATATTTCCAGGAAAGCGTTTTATTCATAATTTAACACTCTGAATAAATCATAATCATAAATCCCGATAAATTGTGAATCCCGAAACGTTCGTTTCAAATCACAAATGCACAAATTGGCAACATGATTTAATTAAATCATATTCACACTAATTGATGACATATAATTATGCAACGGATTTAAAAAAAATCAGAGCTCTTCTATCCGTAACCACAAATGTTTTTATAATATTGAGCACTCTTTTTAAAAAATATGTATAGTGTATACAGCATGTTCTATCTTGATAAAGCTTATATTATTATGTTAAATCCAAACTTTTAGTGGAGAAATAATAAAAAAAGGTACCGATCGTATCTTGGAATCGAACCCAGGATCACTGTCTTATCGAGATTAGCACTCTAACCACTGAGCTAATATATATTTTTTAACTTTCCGTCTACATAATTGATATCATACCCCAATTTAAGTATTACTAATATCATCTTCAATTAATTCTAATATTTTTTTGGATACCGTCTCTTTATATGTGTTTTGGCATCTTAAATTAATAATTGTTGACTACCCACCCCTTCCTACCCGATCCAATTCCTATTGTCACGAGAACAAGAAAGTGCCGAAAACAGTTCGAACTCTACGCTCGTCGCGGGATGACAAGAGTGCACCGCCGCGACATCAAAGCAACTGGCCAATTCTGGGGTACTGAAGTTTTCAGTGAGGTGAATTTAAGTGCTAAGCAAATCCACGAACAAGGTAGGTTTTTTTCAAATTCCGTGACATCGTCCCGTTTTTCTTCAGTCCTTCATTCACCTCTTTTTTTCTGATCTGGTTCTCCGGATTAACTTCGCCGCCAGTACCACAATTGGGATTCTTTCAAAGCTATCGAAACAATGCGATTGTAAGGTTCTAGCCGAATTTATTTACATATCTAGGTAGTGTCTCGGAAATATCTATCCAATAGTTATTTATATGAGATACCTATTGATTTTCTAGAGGTCTATCCTAACCTTTTTATTTTCGGTGTCTTTTTCTGTTTTATACTCCAATTGAGTTTTGTTAATACATGTTTTTTATTTATCTCTATAAAACATAACATATAAGTTATTGATCATTTCTGCCTCACTGAGAAATTCTTATGTCGAGACAGACTTAAATGATTAAATATCACAATGAGGTTTATAAGCATCAATAAGTTATTCGGAAAAAACTGATAAATAAACCAATTACACTAATTCCATAATAAATACAAAGTGATTGTATCTGTTATATACGTATTGAAATTTCTTCAATTTCCTAACTGTTTTCCATGAAAAGGTGATATTTTTGCGATATTTTTCTAAATCGTCATGGTTTTAATTTTAAATTTAAAGTCGTTTGGGTGCCATAATTGATTTGACAGCGAAGGTAACTATATCTGAACAAAGAAATTATTTGGATATTTTATTTCATTCAAAACGTTTATTTTTTTCAATACATGTCTAAATAATAGAGTTCTTGTGTAGGTACCTACTTGTGTTTTACATTTTGAAAATACTCTACCAAATAAACCTTATTCTTTTGAATATGCAATCTGTGGCTAACCAGAGTGTGGCTAACCTAAATAAAACATGGCGGTTCAATGTTTTTCATACTAATTTTAAAACGTTATAGCTACAGTTTTACATATTGGATTTCATTCAAACTACTTTCTAAACCTTCCCGGCACTAATAAAAATAAACTGTATTTTCAGCGAAACTGGAAGAGTAATTTTCGAGAACATCGAGGACAAACAAACTTACACTGATTTTTATATATTTATCTAGCAGATCTAGGCAAAAATACTCGTAACATAGTTCTTACATTATAGCAAAACCATTTCAACATCATATATGCTGTTATATTTTATCCAAACGTTTCCAGGGTATGTGACCTAGTACTATCGAATACTTTCCAAGGTCACCAAAAATACGGTAACTCTTGAAATATTAATTGCGATACTGACATATTGAGAACTCAGTGGAATTCGAAAAATTAGTAAAATAATTATTCGCCCTACCGAACGCAAGCAGGAAAAGTTTTAGCTGGTATTTTACGATCGGGAATCAATAGTTGCTTAATTAACGAGTAATTTGCAGGCCTACTTTTGGGGAATCGAGAGAAATTGAAGGGGATTGGACGAAGTTTGATGAATTATAGGAAAAATATCTTAATTTGGCCGCCACTAGCATTAACAAACATATTCCTTGCTAATTTTTGTTGGAATAAAATAGTATTCTTTTCTCATATAGTTTAATATACATTACGAAAAATCAGTTTACTGTACACGAATAAATAATGGGAAACAAATACTCGGTTACTTTACGAGTCAAAATAACGGAAACTGCATATTACTGAAGCAAGGCGTGTGTATCGAGTTGTGTGGCGGTATATCCTCTCTACCTACCCCTATAATAATAATTTTTAGCGTTGGTCGAATTGCTCAGGGCGTAAATAATGTAAAACAAAATCGGCAGCAAATTTAAGTTGATTTAAATGAAAGTTTTTTGTTTGTTTGTTTTAAGTTACTTTATTATTATTTCATTTAAATTATAATATCAAGCCACAAAATGATTGCTTTCTTCGATAAATTTAAGTTTGATTCTTAGATTTTCTAAAAGAAAGGATCAACCTGTAAAATAAAATAATTTAAAGAACAGAAATCTCATCATACCTAATTGACTGAGAGAAAACTTTAACGAATGATTGCCAATAAACAAGAAATGCTTATATTATGAAATAGTGGAAAACAACAGAACGATATAAATTAATAGGCAACCCTGGATTTTATATCCAACATTTATCACTATAGTATCTGGCTGTCTGGTGATAATAGTGTTGAACGTTGTTTTTTTTGTCTTTGTTTACATTTTATTACCAATATAATTTTATGAACACTGTTTGTATATCCTATAAAATGGTATTCTATTTTATATTATTTTTATCGAAAACTTAACTTTTGTCCATTAATCGGGTAAAATTTTATGTTTAAGGTATTTTTCGTTGGTAAATATAATTAAATCTAATATCAGTACTAGCTGATGTGTACCCGGCATTTCTCGGGATTTTTTTTTTTTTTAATTAAGTTACGAAGTTGTGAATGCTTGCTCCTCGTTAGGGTGCCATAATTAATTTGACAGTGAAAGTAACTATCTCCAAATAAAAAAAACATTCATTTAAATTTTTTATTTCATTCCAAACGTTTATTTTTCCAAAATATATCAATATCATAAGTTCTTAAGTAGGTGCTATCCATTTTGAAAATATTCTACCAAAAAAACCTTCTTCTTTTGAATATGCAATCTGTGGCTAAACAGAGTGTTATATCTATGGACTAACCTAAATAAAACATGGCGGGTTCAATGATTTTCATACTAATTTTAAAATGTTATAGCAACAGTTTTACATATTGGATTTCTTTCAAACTACTTTTTAAACCTTCCCCACACTAATAAAAACAAACTTTGATATTTTCAGCGAAACCGGTATAGTGATTTTCGAGAACATCGAGGACAAACAAACTCACATTGATTTTTGTATGTATTGATTATACCGACAAAATAAGCAGTCCTCTACATGGTTGGTCAATCAAATAAAGGATCAGATTCGCTAAAACTCAAAAGTACATCGCACTTATCGTAAGGTCTAGCAATATCTTACAAATGTTATTAGAATGTTTTCGTTTTATGCAAATTCTCAAATTAAATTAAGGTATTAGCAAACTTGTTTAAAATCGTCTCGCTTAAACGTTCAAATTTAAAACAACGTTGGAACGTACCCTTGTGTAAATCGTTAGTTCTCAGCAATAATTCAAATGTCCCGCGAGAAAGGGGGGAAAAACAAAGAACGGAAGACAAACAACCCTAATTGATTCTGATTTGGAATTCAAATACCAATAGAAATGGTCCCGCGCAGTGCCAAAGGACAAATAATAATTTAAAGAATTGGGATAGGTATTTTCTTTTCATATTTTTATTTGTAATTTTTAAATATGTACCATTAATAGTTCAGCGTTTAAAATTTGGTATTCTACTTCGCATTATTTTTTTTTAATTCATTACTTAATTTTCTATTTATCGTTTAACAATCATTCCTATATATTATAATCGTTTACTAAATAAAATAAAATAAGAGACGTGAAGATCATTTTCAAAGATAGTTGTCTAAAAGAAGGTGACCGATATCGGTATAAAGGTCACATCTACCAGTGCAGTGCAGTACAGTACGGGCACACAGACGCGAGTATTCACATTACCCCGTGCAGCACAGCACAGACAGAGCATAAAAGAGAGTACGGCTGTCAACTGAACTGTCAACTGTGTGTTAGCGTCAACCACAACATGTTTGAGTATAATCCTATTCCCCCATTTATTATTGTTTAACCTAAATAACCTGACTAATTCAATCAATTTATCGTTATCCATTTTCTCGGTTTTAGAAATCTCTGCGTTTAATGACGCCAACTGACGAAGATGGCGGTTCTAACGGAAAGTGTTCAAACTAACTGCGCAGGCGCAGACGTCACAAACTACACCTACACCAGCACATCAAAATATTCTACCCGACAATCTCGGCCAGTTCTTGTCCGTGCATGTGCGGATACGTTTCGCTTAGGTACGCTGTAATATGAATGTGTTCATAGATAATGTAGGCAACTAATGTTGTCGTGCCTGTACTGTAGGTACTGTTATGTACTGCGCTGTGCGCGTAGACATGAATGGACTTAAATGTGATGGTTATTTTCTTGGAATCAAAACCCAAGAAACACAAAAATGTTTTCTGTTGTCATCTGCGAGTAGTCTGCAAGTATGTTGTCTGTTGTATGCTGATGATGCGGTGCTGATTGCTAACAGTATGGAAGATCTACAGTCCCTCGTATCTAGGATGAACGAAGTATGTATGATGAATGAGCTAATGATGAATGTAAATAAGTCCAAAGTCATGGTGTTTGAAAGAGAGAGTACGAAAACAGTATGCAATATAGTTGTGAATGATGAATACTTGGAGCAGGTTGATGAGTTTCTGTATTTGGGAAGTATGTTTACGAGAGATGGAACGACTGATAGGGATATTGAAAGAAGGGTGAATGCAGGAAACTCCATTAACGGAGGACTGAACGCGGTTGGCGCAAACAAAAAGTTGTCCAAGGAAGCGAAGCTAGCAGTCCACAATGGAGTGCTGATACCAACCTTGATGTATGGCAGTGAGGCATGGAACTGGCAGAGGAAGGATGAAAGTAGACTGAATGCTGTAGAAATGAGATCTCTGAGACGAATGTGTGGTAAAACCATGTATGATCGAGTGAAAAATGTTGAGATTCGTAAAGAATGCAAGGCTGATGTAAGCGTAGTGAGCAAGATTAAGAAAGGGACGCTTAGATGGTTTGGGCATGTAGAGCGAATGAACGAAGAAAGGAGTGTAAGGAGAATATATGACGCGAATGTGAATGGAAGAAGAAGCCGGGGACGCCCGAGGAAGACATGGCACGATCAAGTGAATCAAATACTCGAGTCGGGCCATGTCAGAAGTCGGAATAACAGAAGAGAATGTATGAGGCGTTGTATGAATGTGAATGAAGCAAGAAGTGTATGCCAAGATCGAGTTGTTTGGCGGTCCGTCCTCTCTGCCTACCCCTGCGGGGAAACGGCGTGATGGTTAGTTAGTTAGTTAGTTAGTTAATCTGCATCCGAGCAGTAAGTAAATTGAAAGATCTATCGATTATTTCAGTGTTTCGATAAAAGTATATCGATTTTGTTTATCGCTCACCGTTATTCGCGCGCATCAAATCAGTATTTCTTTACGCTAAAGGGAACATGTCTTAAGAAAATCGCGCTTGTTTGTCGTTCATTAAAATGTATGTAAGGATTTACATTTTTTAATGTAACCCCAAATTATAAACTATCTGCAAATCTTTTAAAAAGTTAACCGTGTATTTGTGAAAAAAAGATCGACACAGTAAAGTTATAGAGCATTTTTGGTATGATTTTCTAGTTTTTTTTTTATGATGGTCTATGCTGCTTTTTTTAAAATTTGTTAGTACCGCATAAGAGTCCCAACAGTCTGGAGACTATGGCGTTTCTAATTTGGGTATGTTGTGAGGTTGAACATACTGGAGAGGGGATGGTGATGGGGAGGAAGGTGGGAAAACACCTGGTTATTCAGATCTGTTCACCAAACACCGCTCAAGCTATTTCAAGCAAGGTTACGATTCTGAATGGTGGTCATTCACCAGGGCGATACTGAAAGTATCTATCAATCTGGAACGTTCCACAGATAAACTATCTATAATACATTATTTTAAAAATAATAAAATATCAAATGACTAATAATTAAATAATTTTTTAATCACTGAAGATTATGTAATATGCAAGCAACTTGATAGCCATAAATTTATTTGAATCATATTCTTTTTTACATATGGTATCCCTACAAACAAAAGACAATCGACCGACGTTCTGTTATTCATTCGCTTTCCTGCCCCTCACTGTATCGGTCGTATAGGCGTACATCCTAGTGACTTGCTAATTGCATTTACATCACTTATTGCTTTTGAATTAACCTTCTGAATTATAATTTGTACGCGTCGAGAAATATATTTATTAAATGGTGACCTTTCTTTTCTTTTAATCTCCGCGACAACCTTTAACGAGAGACACGTGGTAAGTATTAAGACACTAATACACAACAAACATCACATACCGTTAAAATAATATTAACACCCGTCAAAATGAAACATTACACCGAAAAGACACAGAAAAGAAAAAAGTTTACGGTAGCCACTGGGACTCGACCCTAGCACTCGACCCACGTATAAAAGAGATATGGAGAGGTAGAAAAAGTCAACAGATGTCCCGTACAATTCATTATATACCGTTAGATTTTTCTTTTCTGTTTCTATTCGGTTTCATTTTAAGAGTAGTTAATATTATCTTTAATGATAATACATCACAATGGCTTTTTCTTTAATTTTTTTTTTTTTAAATGACTTATAGAAAAATTAGAAGAGCATGCCCAGATTTGAACCCGCGATCCCCGAATTCGTAGTTGAGGATCGTAACAACTCAACCTCGGAGGCCGGCAGTGGGTGTTGTAAACCTATGTCATCTCCGATTCGATGAATGTTGTGAGACTGAAGTGGATGGAGGAAGAAGATGAAAAGAGTAAAGCCAGTAAGTTCAAAACTGATGTATATTCTCGCGAGTACTGAATTGCGCCCTACAAAAACATTTTAGCCATATACTTGTACGTACAAAACCACGCCTCGTTGTACTCTTAAAAGCTTTGTACTAACTTCACACCTTTTTTACAAGTGCTAAAGTTCATTCCACCGTTAAACAAAGGAAACCTTCTATCCAAGAAATTAACCCCAGAATGGAAGCGTCCTTCCTTAGCCCATTAATGCAAGCGAGAAGTATATTTTACTCCCATTTTAAATCAGGCGGTTTTCTCTTTTTATTTAGTAATCTTTGTATTTCAGGGTAATAAGCATTACGATCACTCATAGAAAACCTATTTATTGCTTTGATTCATTTAAAAATATGCATAATTAACTCGTTAATTGTGTCTGAAAAGCGATCAGTTCATTTCACTCAATAATTCCGACCACACAATGAGACGTGGAGGTTCCTCAGTGTCAAAAAAATTTGACTCACCAACGAGAAAAAAGGCGCAATCTGCTACTATGAAGACAAACGCATCGCTGACGAAAAAACTCAAGAAAATCATATCTTGAAGAAAGCTGGCGCAATAGGTCGGCCCTTCAAAGAAAAATTAGTTTGAAGGTGGGCGGAATAAATTTTACTCCTCGCTTCTATTGTAGGGTTAAGTGAAACTCTACACGGCAAGCCAGTGATTGTTTTGCGGGCTTACGTTGATTGTACGTTTTTAGTTTATTCAGTAATTACTAGATTGCTTACACATAAAAGCTTCATTTTACTTTCCTGAAAAGTTATAAATTGTAAAGTACAATGATAATAGTATTCATCTCTTTTCTCCAAATAGTTAGCTCGATACTTAGATGGGCCATTTTTATGATATCTGCATTTGAAACAATTTTACGGATGAACGTTTTTCAATCGGTTTTGGCAGGCACGATTAAAAATGTATTAATACAACAACAGAAAACGAGTTTTTATTTTTATTTTATTCGAATAACATTGGAGCTTTAAAACGTCGTTGTTATATCATTTAATATAATATTAATAAAACTCGAAATAAATATGAAACTGTTAAAACAACGAAAATAAAAAGGTAACGGTCCGATCTAGGACTCGAATCCAGAATTTCTTGGTCTTTTCGGGACCTGTGCTCTACCAACGAAGCTAATGATACCTTACTGCTTTCCGTCATTTTTTATCGAAAGGGTGGTATTAGACATTTTAATAAGGTGGCATTAGCTTAGTTGGTAGAGCGCTAGTCCCGAATAAACCGAGAGATCCTTGGTTCGAGTCGCAGATGCGAGCATCATCATTTTATTTTATGTATCTTTTCTGTTTACTATTTCATTACGATGTTTGTTAAATATACGATGTCAATATACCCAAAACTTACATACATGAATGTTTATATAGCAATAATAATGAATAAGTACAATAAACAAGGAGAAACATTATCTCGCAAAAATGATAATAATAATGAAAAAGTAGAGAATGGTTGAAAACATATTATAAAGTAGGTGCATAAACTAACTCCTTATTGTCACCTTTGCTGAAGGTCACGGTTTTTGTACTTAATAAAGGGCATCATCACATTATCAGGTTGATATTAATGATAAAACGTTTTTTTAATTGATTAATTGTGTCATTAAAAATGTCTATTTCATTGTTAGAGCAGTGTATAGTATTGAAATTTCTTAATATCCGCGATAAAGGAGAGAAATATCCCATATTTGTATGATAGGTATTTATATAAAAAATGTATTTTATCCTCCTTGTTGATTTTCTTGATGGTGTATTAATGTTGATTTGTGATAAAATGTTTGGTGTATCAATTGATGCATGCATAATTTTGTACAAACGGAATACATAAGAAAGTTTACTTCTTACTGACAGAGATTGTAGTTTATAGTGCGAAATTCGATAATGTCTTTGGTTTTTGAGTTGAACTTATTATATGAGTATGGAGATCTCTCTATTTGGTTTGAAGACATAAAAGAGATTGCCCAAATATTCATACCATGTAATATTGCCGCTTTTGGGAAATTTTATCAGAAACCCTGTTATCGCCGAGTGATCAGCATCCCACAACCCGCTACCCGCTAATGCTTTGTTCATTTTCTACTGCCGCCCACATCGCCTCATATCGAGGTGAACATTATAATAATTCGTAAAGGGAAAAATATTTTTTTAAATTCAGTGACAATAAACCTACAGCACAGATCGATCCGAGAACCCCGGAGAAGCTACCAAATAGTGAGTGATCTTATAATTGTTAGTGGAGAAGTGTCGAATCTGATTTCCCCATAAATAATTTAATTGATCTCCCAGGTAATCAAACTATTTACCCATTTGATTATGTTTTGCAAAACATTGTGCTTGTTCTAATGCTCTGAGAAACTAGCATCATTACTGCCTTCGGGACACCATTCCTCCGTATTTTCTTCCTCCTGCAATATGGATCTCTTCAAGACCTTCCTCTCCTCAAAAAGATCCTCCATACAGCATCCTCAATGATGACAGAGGCCCTGAGGTACACGTTTTAAGGTCCAAGCTGCCGAAATGAGATTTTTGAGAGGAGTTGCAGGAGTCACGACGTGGGATCGAATAAAAACCTCGATAATCTGGGAACAGCTTAACATCGAACCACTATTATTCTTCATAAGAAAGTCGCAACTGAGGTGGCTTGGGCGCGTTTTAAGAATGCCCAGTGAGGCATTTATCGAATAATCCTTTGTGTTTTATCAAGATAAAAATAAATAAATTAAAATGATGCTAGGACTTAACAATATTGCACAGATAGGTAACACTCTACAAGTGATAAATAATTGAAAAATGTCAGGCATAACATCCGCTCCGCCTACTACGTCTGGGTATTGGCCTTGATAGTTAGTTAGTAATTTTGTAAATTATACAACGGTTGAAATTTGAGTCCTTGAGAGAGCAGTTAACAAAACTTCTCCGATGCAGCCGTACAAAAGAGAGAACTCGCTTTACCGGTTGGCGAGGGACTAGAAATGCTGCAGTAATTACCAATTAACTTTCAGTATTTTAAGTGGTTATAAATCATTTCGGTGTTCTAGAATTACATCATAACGTGATGTAAAATGGTAGTCGGACTAAGGGGGCATTAATTAACCCACTCAATATTACACCCTACTTGATTATTAAAGGCATCCCGCTGATGGCTCAGTTAGTACATCACCATCTATAAACGATGCACTGGACGATTTTTAGTTTAATTTTGATAAAAAAAAAAACAAATATAATAAATCGAGGTATAAAACACACTGATATTTTTTTTTTGTTGAAACAAGATGACAAATATTCAAACACACTTTATTAAAAAAATACACGGAGAAGAAACCGTTATTCGAACTGCAAAAAAGGGAACTCCAGTACAATTTTTTTTTATCACTAATGAAGTTCAAACTTAAATACCAAAATATTTCGTTTTTTTTTAAAGTTAGTTATTCATAGTAAAAATAATTTTCAAGGTTTCAATTTATCAGAGCCCGCCAAAACCCTACAAATCTATGGCCGGTTGGTTTTGATCAGTTTTGAGGTTAGAATGTTAAATGTCAAAACGATAATGAGCTTTACCGTACATAATTTTATATTCTATTAATAGTTAACCATAACTAAACATAATTAATAAAATTATATACCCTTTTAGACACTTTAATTCAAAGAATAATAATAGTACTGAGCACTAACATTATCATGATATCCGTATTGGTAATTGGTTTGCTCATGAATACTCTAATTTCTTTAATTAATAATAGTTTTTTTATATTGAATAACAATTATAGAACTTAAAGTCACCCATATTATGTTTACATTTGGCCAAAACTAATATAATACATATTTAAAACGCAAAACAAAATGAAAAATAAAAATATCTAAACTAATCCAAAGACAGAAAATGCACGTGACGTCAGATGTACCAAAATGCAAAGTTACCAACGTAACAGGGTATTTTGCTGAGATGATTTTCTATTCACTTTTAAATAACGATTTATAAATTCTACGTATAAAACTATACGTAATAAAATTATATATTCAGAATCGGCGTTTGCTGATCTATATTAACATATATTTTTAAAGGCATTATATTTTTCATTAGAGTCCCTCATTACTTACGAACCCCTTTTTAAACCTACCGTATTCTGCAGTACATATTTCTCGAAATCTTTATTATTCTTTCAACTTTGTTAACACGATAGTGTTAAAAAACTGTTAATTAAATTAAATTAAATGACGCCACTAAGTGAATACCAATATGTTCATTTTATTTTTTCCTATGAACTAATTAATGTTTTAAGGCATTTGGCGTACACCTTCATTAAACATTTTGTGTAATCCACGCATACGAGTATAATACACCTACGACTACGCGTACAAAACTAATCGTGTTTTCGTTAAGGGTTGTGTACAGTGGCGTGGAGCCCATAAATGCTGAAAAGCCGAGCCTACCTTTGTTTTTCAAGATTTCAAAAAAAAACTTCCAGTAAATTCTTATTTCATGATCTTTCTACCGTAACTTGGTTCTACTTTGCACTGAGAACCTAATTCTTCATACTTTATGGTGCGATGAATAATGAAAATCAACACCTCAAAAGCTACAGACTACCCTTGGTCATGGAGCAATGTAAGCCACTGGTTGTATAATATATCTCTACGAGAGTCTAGAATGCTATTTCATCATTAGTGAATACATAATATTATTATTATCTAAACCGTAGTTCCTAATAATTGGGGCGAATTTATCACTGGGTTCCTATGTTTAATAGGTATCTAATATCATTTGAATAACTTTTGGAAAATATTTTAGGCAACATGATGTATGGACATTTCGTGCCATTACATGCATATTTATACTTACTTAACTAACTAGCCTACATATTTATATTAAATATGTAGCTAGCCTACATATTTATATTAAATATGTAGCTAGCCTACATATTTATATTAAATATGTAGCTAGCCTACATAATATAATATAAATATGTAGCTAGCCTACATAATATAATAAAAATATGTAGCTACCGAGCTCAATCTTTAACCGTGGCCGAGCGCTTAAAATCCTCGACCACGAATTCAGAGGTTACGAAGTTCGTAACCAGGCGTCTGCAAAAACGAAAAATAAATATTTTATCATAAAAGGTACTCTTAACAAATCTCAAATGAAATATGAAAAATAAAAAAAAACGCAGCAAATAAAAATGTATCAATCGCATCTGGCAAAACGAACCTCTATCTAACCAATACAACACTCTTATCACTGAGCTAATCAGGTGGTCTCCGTGGTTGAGTGGTTACGATCCTTGGCTACGAATCCGGAGGTCGCGGGTTCAAATCCCGGCGTGCGCAAGTAAATTTTGTATGATTGAATTGTGTTATTCCACAATTTATTAATTCAAAATAATATGTAGTATGTTTGCGGCACGTGCCAGAGTGGTAGATAATATCAGTATCGCCCTGGTGAAAGACCACCATTCAGAATCGAAACTTTGCCTGAAATGGCTACAGCCGTGTTTGGTGACCAGATCTGAAGAGCCAGGTACTTCCCCGCCTTCCTCTTCTCTATTTCCTTCCCCTCCTGAATACCTTGAGCCTCACAACATATCCCAAGTATCCCTATATCTCACTGGCTCCAGACGGTTGTCAGCAACTGTAACTCTTGTGTGGAATCACGTAAAAAAATTTCAATCATTTTTCAGTCATTTTTCAATTTAAAAATTACCATTATTATTTTCAATTAATTCCAATATTTTTTCGCTACGATATTTTTGTTTGATTGCAATGTTCAACCCGAATATATTTGAAATCTATATAGTGTCTCGGATATACCTAACAATTTTTTATTTATATAGGACAACAATTGACTTTTCTAGAATGAACGTTCAATATTAATTGGAAAAACATATTAAAGTTTGTAAGCCTCATATTTCATTTGAAATTTGTTAATATTATCTTAACTGATTAAATAATATAATGAGATTTATAAGCTTCAATATGTGATTCATATACCTGATGAAGAAAAACATTTTTGCGGCGTGTTCTAATGTAGAAGATATTCTCAAGATCTACCTAGTAAAAGACCACAGTTCACAATCGAAACATAATTTGAAATGGTTCTAAGGGTGTTTAATGAGTAGATTGGAATACCCAGGTACTTTTGTAATCTTCCTCTTCCTCGTATGTTTCCACTCCCTGCTCCCTTCAGCCGAACAAAAACTTCCATTTGGAGTTGCCCAGTGGCAGTAGCGTGCAGTCCACCCGAAGAAAAACGTGCCATAAAAATACGACAAAAATATCTGAACTATATGTATTTTTCGATGAATTTGGTATTCCATTTTTTCAGTTGAGCGCACCTCAATAATCGGTGTGAGATGATAATAAAATGAAATTTTCAAATATTCATTCCATAATTCAAATCCCGACTAAAAAAACTACACACAGCCTACTTTTGGTAATTTTTTGTTTGTTTAAAGAAAAATAAATATTAGCTGGTTACGACTAATCTGACAATATTTGAAAATCTCCTAACACGATGACAACTCAGCCACTGTCTGGTCAAGAGTGTAATTTACGCCACTGCCCAGTGGCCCTAGGACCAAAGGTAGGCTTTGTGTAGTTTCATATATCGGGTAATCGTGTAATTGAATATTTGAAAATGGTCTTCTTACTATTTTCTTTCACTGATTGTTGTGGCTACGTAAATAAATGAGCGTGCAAGTTCCTTACCAAATATAGAAAAAAATAAGTTTTGGTCAGAAATAAGTCGAAATTTTTAATTAAATTTTCATGTTCTTTTATGATTCGTTTTTCTAAAGGTAAGCACAACTTTTTAGCCTTTATGGACTGCACGCCACTGGGGTTGCCAGAGTCAAACTGGCTTTGTGCAATTGAGACTCTCGGGCGTATTCACATTAAAAACACGCTTGAAACCCTCTTCAAAAATCTTCTGCATTATGTCTCAATTGACCAAAATTAGTACCGATGGTACCGCCCGCAATGAAACATGGGTTATTGTATGAATAATTTATAATAACCTAGTATAATATCATAAAACGAATTTTCATCTCAAATTCTATCTGGGCAAATAGAATGCGACACCAAACACCCCTCTGCCTACGTGATGGGTTAAGTCTGAACTTTCGAACTAACTTTCCTAGTTTGGGGGTAAGATTTAGGGGCTGGCTTTGACCTCGTCGTTAGTCGTTTATCAAATGTTCAGAAAGGTTAATGATTATTTTTTGTCGATGACCTTGGAAGGAAAGGGATATTTTAAAAGCTTCCCCTTCTTCGGGTGTTATTAAAGGTGTAATAACGTCCCTGATTAATTTATATTTAAATAGAGCACAGATTTGTTCTACTTCTACTAAACCACCCTTCGAGATTTATCGATGGGCTGGCCTACGGCAGCTTTTTTAATTAGAAACATAATTTCGAAGCTTTTTGAGTAACACAGAAAACATATTTTTAGCATGACCTTCCATAGGTTTAGATATTTTGAATAAAATCGCAGAAAACATGTCGAAACTTTATTATTTGTCAAACTCGAGGGATAAACTGCAGAAAAGTTAATATTACGTGATTTAAAAAAATATCTTCATAAATTTTTGACAAATTCACAACTTATTGTTTCAAGTCTTGATAAAGGCCCAAATGTATATTAAATCTGAAAAAAAAGTATATCATAATCTGCAGTTAAGTATTATCCTGTATAATATTATCAGCCTGTATATAAAATGAATAACATGTATATTTTAACCCGGCAACACCTTCATTCGTCAAATGCATTATACATATAGTTTGGTATTACAGATCGATGAACTGGTGAATGCAATTAGCCAAAAATTGTAATAATGGATTGTGTAATGTTAGTGATAAGATAAAGCATTGGTAAAGAAACATGTGTACAGCGCCCTTGACGTGATTTTACACAAAAAACGGCGCTATACAAATCATAGAAATAATATTATGATTGTACTTATTAAATGGATATACATGACCTTTGAGACCTCTGAGAGGACTCATACCTTCATATTATCGAGAGCCCATCCCATTCCTCAGTTATGATGTTTACCGCGATTTTTTTTCCTTTTAAATCGTTTGTATTAAAAAAAAAAGTGTTTTGATAATCACTAAATCAAAAATGCTGCTTTGAGGTAGGTAATATATTTTTTGTACTGGTAAAAAATACTCCAGATAGTTCAGTCAAATGGTTTTCAAAAATAGCTTGAAATAGAAAGTTCTTGTGGAATAAATTTTATGGCTTACTTTATGTTTTTAGGGGTGCTAAACACAAATCTGAAGTTGTCTAACAATTGTTTTTCAGCAAATATAAATCATCAAATAACCCTTGGTTATTGGCTTACAACTTGCAAAGTAAGCTTTTTACGGAAAGGGTGATCCTACTTTAAAATAGTAAAGAGAAAATTTATAATGTTTTTGTACAACGTGTGGTTGTCGCACAAAGGGTGATTGAAAAGCCGGTGAAAACCAGAATTTTTTTGGAAAATAGCAAAAATACAGCCTTTCCGGTCATAACGCTAAAAGTAAGTACTTCACTGTAAATGTTATCCTATGCTTTGAAAAAGCAGATAAAATTCTCTACAATTTGCATGTGAGTAATTTTTCGGACCTTGATTGGTCATGCGAAAAGTAATGACAATGTGCGAAGTAGTCAATCACCTCCTAATGAAGAGGAAAGGCTGTGCGGCCTATTTCCTACAAAACTTAATTTTCGATTTGAGGCTAAAATACTCACCTAAACCTAATGATCTTTTTTTCTCATCAACAAATCCCTTCTTACGGCCTCCTCTTTAACCGACTTCATAACGTTTCCCAACTAGATGGCGACATACTCGTAGTTTCCCTGTATGTGCTCCGTATATAAGTAGCGTTCTTGTGAGGTGTCACAAAAGCAAAAACAAAATTTTTTTTAAAAAAAATCACAAAATAGATATTAGGTTTCAATATCTTTTGTAAAAATGTCACTAAACTAATTCCAATAGCAATACAGGACCAAGATGATTATTTTTCATCCTAATGATTTAATTCTATTTTGAATTTAATCAAATAATACAGATTTTTCTAAAAAGCAAAATAAAATCGTAGTTATCTTAGTTCCATAAACAGTAAGGATGAATAATCCATGTTTTTTTTTTCAAATATGAATAAAAAAAATTACTTTGTATTCATCACTTTGTTAATATACTCGTACACAGATATACATATTTATTCATTTTTGAAAAAAAAAAGGATTATTCATCCTTACTGTTTATAGAACTAAGACACCTACGATTTTTTTTTTTAGCCATGCTTTCTACATCAGAAATATATGGAATACTAAAAACATTAATGTCACGTACAGGGAATGATAAAAATTAAAATACAATAATGTAAGAATAGACAAATCATAAAACAGAAACAAAAACATTCTAAACCTGCAGATATCCATGTACATATTAATAAAATTGTGAATACGAAGTAAATTTTTATTAACTCAATTATTAATAATGATGTTACAAAGTGAATACCAATCTTTTGAAGAAATTAAAAAAAAAATTCTACTTGTTCTTTATAAACCTTTAAGTTCCAAGCGTTATATTAAATTTACAAGAAAAGTACTTGCTTGGAGCTTTTGTTTCCGTCGTACCAGTGCAAACTTTTATATTTGCATCCACGGTAGTAAAATACGACATGCACAAAATTGTGATAAAGCATAATATATGCACATTGCACAATGGAGTTCCTAAAGAATGGGATGTCGGCTGGCGGTTTACGAGATGTATAAATGGATGAAGGATGCAGTGCCGTTAATAATTACGTATTTATTTATCGTGTTATTTACCGCAACATTCGTGCGCTTAATGTAAAACTAGTAGAAACTAATTAACTAACCATCACGCCGTTTCTCCGTAGGGGTAGGTAGAGAGAACGGACAACCAAACTCGATCATGGCGTACACTTTTCCTTCATTCATCGTCTGATACATTCTCTTGTGTTATTCTGACTTCTGATATGACCCGACCATGTCTCCCTAGGGCATCTTCGACTTCTTGCTCCATTCATTTTCGCGTCATATATTCTCCTTACACTCCTTTCTTCGTTCATTCGCTCAACATGCTCCAACCATCTATGTGTCTATTAAGAAAGATCTTAATTACCATCTATTAAGAAAGATCTTAATCTTCTCATTACGCTTACATCAGCCTTGCATTCTTGGCGAATCTCAACATTTTTCACACGATCATACATAGTTTTTCACAATTGTGAAGTGAAATAATCGTATAATATTAATTATATACAGTGGGAACTTATACCCGCTAAGCCACTGCAAGTAGCTTGTCAGCAGGAGTTTATTTCAACAATATAATATAATACAACAATAAATTACAATCATCATACAAATGTAGGGCAAAAATTATTATATTTAGGCGCATGCATCTTGTGCTGTACATAAGTTGAAAAAAAAAAAATTAAAGAGAAAAAATAATGGTAAAAGCATTACAGATTTGTTATTGAGATACTAGAGTCCAATCTTATAACACCGATTTAAATAATATTATAAAAATGTCAATATCATAAAAAATATTTTTAATATTTTAATATTTTTGTAGTTGTAAATATGTAGTTTTATTTATTAGAACTATAATGTTCCTAAAATTTCATTCTCTTCTTGTATGATTTAAAAAAAAACATTAAAATTGATATTTGTCCAAGTTATTGCATTTTTATTGAATAGCTTTTTTTATTTTATTTAAAAACACACAATATCTGTACCAGTTTATATACATACTTGCAAAATAAGCATAGTACTAAAACGGTGAATTGCGTTTTGGTTATCGCACTACACCCCATAACGATTCGTCGCTAACGTTAACGTTTTCAGAAAAAAAAATTGGATCAATCAGTGTTATTACATTATCAAAAATAATTTGCATTTAAAACATGACGAGGTTGAACGTTTCTACAATAGCTCGGTAGTTTAGAGCAGTCACCCAAATAGCAAAATATTTCGCTGTTAAAAATCCTTACAGGAATATTTTTTTTCCGTGTTTTTTTTAAAACTTCTTATTTATTTAGGCCCATTACTAGCTTTTACGTGGATATTTACAAATAATATTGAAAAATAATTGATCATATTAAAAGAAACAACATAATTTGACACTTTTATCCAGAGTTAGATAGTTTCAAATGAACTAACTCTACTCGATAAAAAAAATGTCTTAAACAAACATGTTAAATCGCAAATATTTCTACGTTCAGATAATTTTACTAAGTTTAATAATTAAAGTAGATAATCGTAGTCTATGCATTCGTTAGTGATTAGCCTTTTAGCCGTGTTTGGTGGCCAGATCTGAATAGCCAGGTATTTCCCCTTTTCCCCACCTTCCTTTCCCCCTTCTCCTTCCACTCCTAAATACATTCAGCCTCACAACATTCCCCAATTGGGAATGCCATAGTCTCACTGGCTCCAGACGCTTGGGAGTAGTTTGGGACTCTTGTGCGGTATTCATATAAAAAAATTATTTTCCACTCCTTTTAAAAATTAGAAACTACGTAAAGCCCTTTTACTCCATCACGCAAATTGTAGATAAAATCAATTTTAAATCTGTGTTTTTTTTAATTATCCCTCATATTCTCTGATAATACTTTTCCATCGTCCGTTTGCAGCGAAAAATTAAATCAAATATCATTCTTCCAGTCTCACCGTTTTCACGTTATAAAATATTGCCGGGCGTGTTAACTAAGATACCAGGGATGTCGCTAAATTATAGAAATTATAATTATTATAACCGCATTTATGAAAAAAAATATATTAAAAAATAAGCAAGATACAGATGATAAGGTCCTATTAAACCAATCAATATGGTTGTCAACAGCTGCCTATATAATATTATAATACATATCGGTACCTTAGTTAAATAGGGAAATAACCCAAAATTTATGGTTTTTGAGTTAATGATTGAAAATGGTAAAGAAACTCTCCCTTCTCATATTTCTACCCAACACCGGAACGCACGTTTTTATTTTAGCACCGTAAGTGAAAGGTTAAAGTAATGTAATTGTGAAATAATTGCATTATTCATAAAAATAAGTAATTTGCTTGTAGTAATTCTTGCGAATGAAATGTTAGTTCTTGGTTTTTACTGGTGTTGGAGTATGACGTAAACCCTTTTTTTCATAAAACAGGAAGGTATTTGGTACTTTATTTATGCACTTCTGTTAGAGATAGCACAAGACTTTACACAACGCGTGATAGTATAATACTAAATCAAAGTACGGCAATAAAGTACGGTATATAAAGCGGAGAAGAGCTCCTGTTGGTGATACATAGATTTCCACATTGCAATTTGTGGTGCTTCGGACTTAGTGCAGTTTAATACTAGGACATCGATATACGCAATTCAATCAACAGTGTAGGTATAATTTCTACAGAAAGAAGTTTTTTTTTTAAATTGGCATCCATTCTCCTTTCCCATCCATGCAATCGTTTGCAATAATAAACTATGATTTCAAAGGGATTATTTTGATCTACGTAGATTCGGGTCAACATTTATAGGGTTTGTTCATTGTTTTAACGCTTTTTGCGTTATACTACCGGAACAAACTTTTGCGATAGTGAAAATGCGAGTTAAAATATCAAAATTTATATTTTTCAAATATCTAATAATTTTTTCCACATAAGGAAGAAGAGGAAATTCTGGGAAGGAAAAAGGTAGGAGGGTGGGTAGAAATCTGGGAATCAGTGTGTCCAGGAGTAACGGACGTAGTAATCCATCTATCCCACTGTAGTGTAAGATGATGTGTCAAGAGATGCCGGCTGGAGGAGTCGAGAGGTCTCCGTTAAGCGGGAAACCTTTCCTGATCCAACCCACCACGCATTTGGTGGGTAGACGCATCCGCCGCTAAGACCTAGACACCTCATGAACCCGGGCAACCCCCGCTAAGTCACCAAATGTAGTAAACCACTTGTTGTGACCTATGGCAGAGGTGTTGGTTATCCAATGAATGCTTCCCGGGACAGCGTTAGTCATACCGCCTGCAAATAATATGTGTATTGATATTTTGTTTTATTTTAAAGTTATTTAGTTCTCCAGTTAAGAGGAACGGTTGCTGTGCCTGTTTCATACATAACTTAATTTATGATTTGATAACCCATCCAAACTGAATGATGTATTTTGTTTAATTAAAGATTTAGTAAATATCTCGCGGGGATGAGAAGCATGTTATTTTTTTTTTGTTTTAAATTATATGCCATGAAAAAACATCAATTTTCATTATTTTAGAGGTAAATCAGAAAATTATTTGCGGGTTTATTGTATTTAAAAAAATTTATCTTATTTGCTATGTAAATATGATTATGTAAATAAAAATACAAAAAACAAAACATTTGAAAAAAAAAACCTTTTTTTGGTCGATATTTTAAATTATGTACGGCAAATTTGCCTTCCAACGTAAATTGATAGTTTTTAATTTAATTTAAAGTCCACCATAATGCTTATGTTAATACTTTTTTACACGAACACCGTTAGCCCCCAAATATATGTTAGAGGTGTTTCTAAAATCGCGAAAAATCAATTCCTTCAATGGCCTATATTTCATAATGTTAAACAAAAATATATGAATTACTTCAAATCCGTACTAGATATTTACTATGCTTTTTGATGAAAAAAAAGCATTAGCTTTAGGTGAGTACTTTGGCCTCAAATCCAAAATTAAGTTTCCTATGAAACAGGCCGCGCAGCCGTTCCTCTTAAATGTTGTTTCTCCATTTCGGAGAGAATTATTTTCTATGCAAACTTATTTTAATTCAAATAGCTCAAAACAGTTCAATTGCACGAATTTATCAAGGCTATGTCACCCCTATTCAAGAAACCGTGTACGTCAGAAGAAAATGGGAACTGGGAGTAAAAGCGTAGTGGAGAGTTTTAAATTACCGCTCTATTCAGTTAGGTGTATTAAGTAAGTTTAATCCATTTTTTTTTTATGTTCCTTTTTAACAAGTTTTAAACCCGTCAAAACGGGCGGAATTTAAGCAATAGGTGGCGTAGGGTACATGTCAAGCATAACAGTGAACTTACACAGAAGGATTTCAGTAATGTCAATCTAATGATGCCAACCAACCGAGTGGATTTCCTCTTGGGGTGAGAATAACCTCGTCGAATTTAATGTTTCGGAGACCCAATCATGTCTGATTACGTCTAAAAGGGATCGAAATGACAATCTAGTCTCCTTTAGTGGAAGCAATCTTTCAATTCATTGATATGCTTGGTGTGATCCTCCATGGTCGAGGGTTAAGGCTCTTGACTACGGATCGGAAGGTCGCGGGTTCAAATCCCGGCGTGCGCAAGTATTTTTTATTTAATTAATTTGTGTTGTTTCACAAATAATTCATTTAAAAATAATATATAGTATATTTGCGCACGTTCCAGAGTAGAAGAAACTCTCAGTATCGCCCTGGTGAAAGACCATCATTCAGAATTGAAACGTTGCTTGAAATGGCTTTTAGCCGTGTTTGGTGACCAGGTCTGAATACCTAGATATTTCCCCTTTTCCCCACCTTCCTCTCCCCCTTCTCCTTCCCCTCCCCAATACCTTCAGCCTCACAACATTCCCCAATTGGGAATGCCATAGTCTCACTAGCTCCAGACGGTTGGGAGCAGTTTGGAACTCTTGTGCGGTATTCATATATAAAAAAAAGTGACCAACTCAGGTATGGGGGCTCCATCGAAGCCAGAGTAAAGTTAGCCTCTCAGAAGCTGGGCGTATTGTACAGAGCCCGCAGATACTTTTATAGTACATAAAACAGTACATACTACTGATCCTGTACAAATCGCAAGTTCGCTCCGCTGTTGAATTTGGCAGCCATCTCTGGTCGGGAGCCCTAAGATATATGAAAAAAAACCTTGACTCTGTGCAAAAACTGGCGGTCCGTTTGATAAATTCGCCTATCTTAAAAAACCGACTGCAATTTTTGCAGCACAGACGTCAGGTAGGAATTCTGTTATTATTCTATCGGTATTTTAATTAAAGATGCTCTGCGGAACTAGCGACATTGATCCTTTTGACACCAGTACACTCGTTATTGTGTTTAACAGAATGATCTGCCAGCCTCTGTGTATCCTCCCTTCTTCAAGACCCAAGTTCACACCTTACTATCCTCTAAAAGACCCTCCACACAGGATTTCTAAAGATGATATAGACCTTAAGGTAAATTAAGGGCCTCCTGTTTAAAGTTACTGTAAAAAAAACAGGGCTCTTTGATCAAATTTTGTTTTATTCATTTTTAAATAACGATTTATAAATTCTACACGTTATTATATATAATAAATCTTAGATATTCAGAATCGAGTTTATTGATCCACATGAAATTTAAGTACATATATACTCGTGTTTTGTTCATAATAATAATAAAAAATATTTATTCTGGTATATGGGGAGGTTAATAAAGTCCCACACATCCCATAAGCCATAATATTTCTAAAAATAATATATAATATTTAATAAGCCATAATATTTCTCGCTGTAGTTTCTTATTAGTTACTAAAAATATAAAACCATTTGAACGTTTCAATTCCGAAAAGTAGGCGATACTTGGACCAGCAGGAATATTCTCGTTATTTTTAATAAAAAATCGTTTACTTTTTCCTATGCTTAAACACATTTTGTTTGACTGCGATTTCGATTACATGTCAATGACAATACATTTTAAAAGGAGTTTGTGGTTTCATTATCCCAGTATTATTAAAGATTGTGGATGTATCGCACATGCAGTTTATTATCACTTACTATGTATGTGTAGTTTATTATATATTTTTTTAAATTTTAATCACTCGTCTGACATTTCGAGCTGTTATCATAGATACCTTACAAACATCGCAATTTCGTTCATTCGTTTAATTTAAAATCAAGAGTTTTTGTTGTTGTTAAAACTATGCAAATATCGATATTTTTAAATAATTTCGCATGCTAAATGACAGCTGTCATCCGAGAGAACCGGAACCCCAGTTAAGCAAGAAGTCTTTAAGCCTAAGTAAAATGATAAGGATTTTTCCTTAAAGAGAAACAGAATAGGCGACAAAATCTTCCTTTTTTTATACGAAGTGATAAATATAAATGTTTTTTTTTATTATTTATTATTAAACCTCGATTTAAAGTCGGAGCTTCGGACCCAAAGCCAAAGATCGTTCAATATTAGGGATGCAGTAAATCAAGGTGGGTACAAACTTTTTTTTTCACAAAAAGAGATTCACTACTCCACAGTGCCACTCCTTAGATACTTAATAATTTATTCTTCTTTGGTTTTTGTTCTAATGAAACATTTAATACAGCCTTTCCTTAACACGACTCTAAATAAAAACACTAAACGCAACATTGAACTTTATTTGCAGGATTTTCGTTTTAATGTTTAATTTTATGTTGAAAAACTTTATGCTGTCATTTTTTCAAAACCATTTTCTATTCAGATTCAACGTATTTAAGCCCAAACATTCAAGGTTTATTTTCCTTTTTCATTTGATTTCTCCCCGCTTTGGTAGCATCGATTCAAAACACACTAGATGACTTCTTTCTCCTTCTCACATGAACAAAAGCTACGTTAAATATAGCTTTCTTTATAGGTTAAAATCGTTTTTCTCTACGACCAAAATTATTTCTGAAACTTAGAATGACCATAAATCATGTATCAATGTAAAGTGTGTGAAAGTTTTACCAGGATTCCTAAATGCATAAAGCTTAAGGAATGGAAAAAGATCGATGTTAAAAAACCTAAATGTTAAATTAAAGAAATAACTGCAGTTACTTACATAAAACACAGAATAATCTTACTCATGATAATTTCGTATATACATTTTTTTTAAATTTGATTCATATCACAAAAACTCGCATTGAAATGGGTCGCTTAAAATAATTTGGATTGTTACATTTTTTGTAACGTTTTATATAATTAGCCCCACGACCTTCTACCAGTGGCGATTTTTCAAACTAATATTTAAATGTATTTAAAAAATATATATATAAACACTGCTGAGATATAAATATAATACGCCTGACGATCCATTTCTGCTGCCTCGTATAAAAATAAAATGTAAATAAATAGTAGTAGAATATAAATTTATTGTTAAATTCAAAATTATCTAACTCACCAGATCCTTTATTCTAATTTCTATGAGAAAGAAAACATTTTTTTTCAAAGATAGACATATATTCCCTGGTTACGAATAACCTGACAATATTTTAAAATCTCCTACTACATTCACAATAAGCGTAAGATGTCGCTTGTGTCGTAATGGAGGACTTAGCCAGCCGAGGAATTGAACTCACGACGCCTGGGTGAGACCCAAACGCGATGCCACCTCAGCCACCGACCGGTCATAAGTGTCATTTGTCTCTTTTATGTATTAGAAAGAGTGTTATTTTTTTTTCCTTTATTTGTCCCCACAGTTTATCAGCACAACATAAATTAAATACAATTTTTTTTACATTCATGATTTTTAAAATTATAATAATAAGAAATGGAACCTATGTCGGTGCTTCCTGTGTGTGGGTAATGTGAATAATTTAATTAAATAAGAGTACGAGAATATTGATTGTAAAGTAGTAGTAGACAAGAATACTTATTGTAAAAACAAGAAACTACAATATGTAACGGAAATTTTAGAATTATTGTATAAGGAAGCGGATGTTTTTTATTATTTATAATTAGTAAATGTTGAAGTTATAGTTAAAGTAAGCAGATAGAAATAACAACGGTTTTATAGAAGTAATGTTTCAACTTATAATCATTAACCCATAATTTTTATTCTTTTTTTTACATATATATTTTTTATATGAATACCGCACAAGAGTCCCAATTGCTTACAACCGTCTGGAGCCAGTGAGACTATGGCATCCTCAATTGGGGAATGTTGTGAGGCTGAAGTCTGATGGGAAGGAGAAGGGGAAGAGAGAAGTGGGGAAATACCTGGCTATTCAGATCTGATAACCAAACACGGCTAAAATCCATTACAAGCAACGTTTCAATTCTGAATGGTGGTCTTTCACCAGGGCGATCGATGCTGAGAGTATCTTCCACTCTTTTACGTAGAAACGTTAAAATGTCGTTTACGTGTCGTTTGAATTTCTTTGGTAAAAGGTTGAATGTACCAGGACCAATAAAACAGCTGTGTGTTTGCATTAATTTAGTTTATGATTAAGTAAAATAAAATACGCCATTTGCCCTCTTACTAATATTATTTTCCTTCTTATTAGCTGATTGAGCCCTGGATTTTTTTTGCCTATTGAGTATATTTTTGTATAGCATTGGATCATCCCATGTTTTTCGTGTCTTTGGATTTTAATGCTTTTATTTTGACCTTGTTTCTGATTTTACGAATGCTAACGACACGTTTCAACAATGAAAACAAACTTAGGGAAACACATGAAATTGTTTAAAATTTAATAAAAAAACTTATGCTCGTAAAATGAATCCATTAGAACCCCTAACTTTTCGAGAAATTTAAAAGGAGCTATGATACAGTGGAAGGCGTAAAACTGAATGATTCTTTCAGAACTCAGATTTAAAACATTACTTAAGAGTCAGCACTCAAAAACGGCACTTAACTCCATTTCGTCAATTTCTAATATAAACTACAATGATTTAAAGTAATGATCAGTAAATTTCGTAGGGGTAGTTAATCCGTATCGTGGCAGTGTATATTAGAACATACGTGATGTTTCTTTAATACAGCTTGGAGGTAGGTGCAGTTAGTAGCGTGCATTGCTCTATGATCAAAGGTAGGCTGTGTTTGGCTTCTTGGGTATGAATTCAATTAATAAAATTTATTATCATCTTCTGCTGATTGTTATGTCAAATTGAATAAATCAGTGTACAAGTTCTTACTTATTGCGTAAAAATTTTGAGCATTATAAAAAACTTTTTTTTAAAATTTTAAATCACTTATTGAAACCTATAAACCTCATTGTAATATATATTTTTTAATTGGAGATAGTATAAACAACTACTAAATCGAAACACGAACTCGAAAAGCCACAGAAAATAAAAATATAAGGGTATCAGCTGGGATTCAAACCGAGGACCTCATAGTCTATCCGAAACCTGAGCTCTATGTCAACAGAGCTACGGCTACCCCAATCAATCCCGTCATTTTTATCGGTATCATACTTCGATTTCTGAGAACTGTTAATATCATCCTCAATGAATTCTCATATATTTTTGCCTGCTACCTTTTTATAACTACAAGATTCTGCCCGAATTTATTTAT
>JAHDVE020001658.1:0-29911 GCA_022606495.2 Halesus radiatus | reverse complement strand
CAATTTTACTTTGCACTCTGATTTCGTTCAAGTAAATCCATAGTGTAGAAATAAAGCTCAAATAGATTTTTATGTGAGTCGTTATCTGTAATGAAAGAGGAACCTTTATGTATTATTTCACATCCACCTGTTCACATACTCTTGAGTCCTGGGGCCCTAGCGCGGTCTAATCGATAAATTACAATATCGGATCGATACGCTTAACTGACGACGGTTTTATATCGATTTCCCGAGCACAGTTGCGCTGGTTAGGAGTGTCGATAGCTAAGCCGATATTGACAACGAAATAAATGAGAAACCGTCCCACGATAGCAACACTGGTGGGTATTGTCTATGAATCGGCATGCCTAAACGTCAAAAGTACTTACGAATAAATTGACAACGTCGAATGAATGTTTACTAAGATATCATAAAAATATTAAATCACTTTAATATACATTGGCAGTCCGCACGTACTTTTTGTCAATAATAAAGGGAGTTAATTGGTCAATAAGGTATCTAGCCATAACTCTGTCTTGATTGCGCATACGACGTCTTTCAATTTTAGGAGCTTTTCTAGTCTGCTTCCTTTCATTAATATGTCAACAATTTGGCATAAAGAACGACATTATTCGAAAAATTATGCAAATTGACAGTTAACCGTAGCTTATCTGTCACCCAAGAGGCCGCGCTAAATTAGGCGGACTTTTGTCTACCGGCTGTCGTAATATTTTATATCAATTGGTGTCCGTGTTCACACATACCGCGTAACGCCCCCTAATAACCATAGATGACGAATTTAGTAAAAATCGTATTGATATAGGGTTTTATCGATTGATCGTGTAGGGCCCGTGAACTGCTCCGTCAGATTTTCGTCTCTCGGCTCTCTCTCCAATAATCTCCATTAACGACGCTCCTCTCCAAAATTAGTTGAGATGACGTCGTCACTTCCAAATCATCAGATTTATTCTAAGCAAAGTAGGAGAATACATTGTTGATTAGTTAACGCATTTAGTTTTTTTCTTATGCATCAATATATCGAATGATTTACGGGTCTTACCCTGACAATGATATTGCCGGACACAGAGTGGAACGTCATGACCCTCACAGCATTGCAGAAAACGAACACACCGACACAAAGTGTTGGTACGGAACCTAAGATAGATCTAGAAAAGCCATTCTTTGTCTTGCTGTATGGACTTAATCCCAGGACTTTGGTGCCATAATACAGCGGTAAAAGCATCCTAATTATAGAACTTGCCAGGTGGTTTTGCTTGAACACATCGGATACCTTCCGTGGCTTAGATTTTTTATGGATTAAATCAAAATGCTTTTGGTGCATTGGAATCTGGAAATAATAGACATTTTTTTGTTAAATTTATTATATTGTTATGTTATAGAAATAAAATAAAACACAGTAACATAATATTACCAACTTATTTTGAGCAAGGAAATCAAAGTAACTGTGAGGAAAATGGACAAGAGCATGAAATAAATTCTTTGATTTTTTGAAGATTTGTAAGAAAAATACATCACATTTTAAGACATGTTTATGTTTAAACTTTTGTATTATTGTTTAACATTTTGCAAGGAAGAAAATTACATGGAAGGGCGATTTTTTGTATTTCTGAAATGTATGTATTATAATAACCATGTATTGGAAGTTAGAGAAATAAATAAAGAACAAAATGAAATTCGTTGATCAAAAATATGAATAAAAAGTTTTAAAAACTAGCGTATTATGAAGTTTTGCATTGTTTCCTTAAAACGAATTATCAAATTCGAACGATAAAACAAATATTGAGAAATAAAATTTCAAAAACAGATAATGAAAAAATGTTGTTCCACTTTATTTAATGTCTAGATTTTATTACCAAGCAATATATATAATTTATACTAGTAGAAGAGTGAGTTCTGAATTGCACATTATATTTTATTGCCAAACAATACATCTTATTTATACGAGTAGAAGAGTGAGTTCTGGATTGCACATTATATTTTATAAGGAACTAGCTGATGTGTACCCGGCCTTGATCGGGATTTTTTTTTTTAATAAAATTATGAAATTGTGAATTCTTGCCGTAATTGATTTGACAGGGATAGTAATGCCCTGTGACGACTATTACTATCTCCAAACAAATAAACAAACATCATTCATTTGAAAATTTTATTTCATTCCAAATATTTATTTTTCAAAATATATCTAAATGATGAAGTTTTTAAGTAGGCACCTACTTGTGTTTTCCATTTTGAAAAAAATTCTACCCAAACAAATCTTATGCTATCGAATATGTAATCTGTGGCTAACCAGAGTGGTACATATATAGCTAACCTCAAGCATGGCGGGTTCAATATTTTTCATACTAATTTTAAAACGTTATAGCAACGGTTTTACATATTGAATTCAAACTACTTTCTAAACCTTCCCGACACTAATAATAAACAAACTATGCTATTTTCAGCAAAACCGGTCAAGTAATTTTCGTGAAAATCGAAGACATACAGGCAAACAATCATTTTTATATACTAAGTTTTACTCCCCTGTAAAGTTATTCGTTTGTAAAAATTGTCATAATACCCCACAATATAAATATGAATGCTACCCACGCGCAACATCTCACAAGATATAACAGCACACTGTTTTGTATTTAGTTGTTTTCAATCATTAAAACCCCAGGTGTACTTATTACTAATATTTTATTCAGTCATCACAACATTCGCAAAGGCTCGACGTCTGCGTTTCGGGCTGGCTAGAGCACTTGTGCACTTCACTGCAGCTCTATCCAATATCATTATGATGCCCAGATACGAGATATTGATCAAACGTATTCATTCACTAGAGTGTTTGATTGAGTATTCATTGCATTTAAGTAATTGTGTACATTATAATTCGTATTTCAAAACCTTTTTGCAAAATTAAGCCTCTATACCCCCTTTACAGATAGTATAACCGCCCTCACTTAAAATATTGCACGCCGATATGGACGCCTTTATCCCAAGCCCATATTGAAAGAATCGAAAACATTCAACGTAAATTCTTTAAGGGTCCAGTATAAGACCGCGTATTCACCGCCGTTAGGAATTTTAGGCCTCAAACTCAAAACCACGGACCACCGCGATCCAGCAGCAGGATTGGGGAAATGTGGATAATGTAGACCACGCTGGATTAAAAAAAATGTTTATAAATTTATGTTTTTTGTTTCGTATTGATGCAATACGAAACAAAAAATATTTGCTCTATATTTTTTTCGTTTATTCGCTGTATAACAATAAATTAATAGAAGCTTGACAGACTTAACTTAGCAGTCGGAAAAGGGAGGATTTTTTGCCGCTTACTGCAAAGTAAAGCAAGTCGATCTGTTGGTATAGATTAGGGTAAATGATGAGAATGTGTTTTTTTTTTTTTTAATTTGTATATAATATATTAATAATTGACAGTACCCATACAAAGTGCTTCCCTTTCACATTTTTTTTTGTTACTATTTACGTATTTATTTCTTCACGGCATAATTTTTTATTTTTGCTTCGGAAATATTATAGAAATGGGTAACGTGGATCGCCTGCTCAGAAATACTTATAAGCACAGTTTTTGACATAGGGAATTATTTTCATGGTTTTTGAATCAAGGAATCTGATTTTCGATTGTCCACTTGTGGATTCAAGATGGTTGAAATGAATTAGATGCTTTTTTATATGGCTGTTCTTTCAATGGCTTTGATTTTTATTAATGGTTAAGGAATCCGACTATTACATTTAACTTAGGAACCAAGATGGCGGATGTGAATTAGATCCCGTTTATTAAACGGGAATAAGAATTATTTGTCTTTCGATAATTTTTGGGATTTCGAAACGTCCTTCAATATTGCATACTAAACAGCAGTAAAAATATAACATAGGGAGATAACAATGATTTACAACCCACTCCAGACGCAGGCAATAAGCTTGAATACAATTCACCAGTAGTTCAGTCAATGAAGGCAATAAGAAAAACTGAAATTTTGCAGGTGAATAATACCTATAACAGGGAGTATTTTCCCAAAAGTCTCCTATCTTCCCTTTGCCCCTCCCACAAGCAAAGTAGACCAAATATCCTATAATTTGAAATCAAATACGTTTCTAAGGACTTAATAGTGTCCGAGATACAGCGGTTCTAAATTATGCAAAATTTTTGTAAGTTTTCATTCTTCGCTATTTTTTAGTGTTTTGGTCAATTTTGACAGTGAAGGAGTAATTTTTCGGTAAAGGTTAATCTATACTTTTTAAAGTAGGCTAAAGATGGTACAATTTGAAAGCAAATTGGTCTCTAAGGACCTAATATCGTCTGAGATACAGCTGTTCTAAATGAAGAAAAACATTCTTTGTTATCATTCATCGCATTTGATTTCAGTGCACCTCCAAACAATTTAATTCCGATTTTGAACCAAATTGGTAGAGAACTCAAAATTCAAAATGACCATCGAAATTACTCAGGTTGACATTAAATTTAACATCAGCACCCCCCTAACATGACTTACGCCGCTTTCTAACCAAATCGGTGTGAATATCTAGAAATTCAAGACAGCCGCTAAAACTATGGATTTTGATAGGCACAAATCGGCATACTTATATATGCAGTCAGGGTCGTCAAGATTGTAAATTATATGGCCACAAAAAATGTTAAGATTTAAAAAATAATTTGTTCATTCATTAGTTTTGCTTTTGACAGCCTGCAAAGATATAATCTTGTAGATCTGTACCACGTCCGTCAGTTTTTTTCCAGTGCGCAGGTCTTTTATATTGTGCCGTATAATAAATTAATCACTTTTTGGACCATCTTAAAGAACGTTGCAAAGAAATGTGATTACAACAAAAAAAATCGAAAATACGTAATTCTAACATTCCGGTGGCAGTTTAACACCTCTCTTCCCAGCTATTCGTCATAAAACAGACAAAAATATCGAATTTCAAATGGACGTCCGCTCGCTCTGAAGGACTTCTCACAACTGATTTACTCCGGTGAAATAAATCGTTTTATCAACAATCGCGCGGGCCGTAAATTCTCATACGATTTTTGTATGACGGAACTGAATTTAAAAATTCCTGAACTTTGAGGTAATTACAGTAAAAATCTAGATTTACTGAATTATTTTTAATAAACGCTCTTGGTTCTTGATCTTATTTACTCCGAGATTGTGGAAAGATTTTAATTAAATATGTTTGTAATGGGTGCAGTTAACATAACAGCGAAGGCACTGTCGAGCGTTTTACTTAAAATTACAGTAGATATTTCATATATAATGTAAAAGATTACAGTTTAAGAATTTACGTCACTGAAAACCTTAGACACTTTCGTAACTTTCTGTTAAGAATTTGCAGATAAATTATGTGTTATATTGCTTACGTTAGCATACTGCGAAGTGACGTTTAGCGCCTTATTTGAGTCTGCCCCCTTAAGTATAGAAATTATAAATTTTATTTACTCTTTTCAAATACTGCCGAATCCTTAAAATTCCATAACTTCACATTCTTCACAACACCCCTTCAAAATATCGAACCGAAGTAATACGTACGACCACAAATTGATGCGAGAGCATCTCCTGTCCCGATCCTATCTTCCTCTTCCTCTCCCCCCTTCCTTCTTATTTTGCTTTTTCTTTATCTTGTTAGCTTCATAAATAAAACATCTGTATTTAACCACTGTTAGGAAAATAAATTTTGTTGGATTACCTCATGTTAAACTTCCTTTGTATTAAAAATTGATTGTTTATTTAAAATTAATAAATATCTACCAATTGAATTACCGAAACCATTTTAAATTCTGTAATTTCTATCAGTTTCATACTTCCCTTGAGAATTGTGAATATTATTTATTAATTTATTATTACCCATATATTGACTGCCATCTTTGAATGGGAGCACAAAGTTTTGACCGAATATGACTGCGCCCATAGATGGTGTCCTACCTATTATTATTTTTTAAACATTACAATGAAATGTAAAGCTCCTAAATTTAACTCTAACTTTAATATTCATTCTAGGCTTGTAATAAGCCAAAAAGAAGTCTTGTAAAGAAATGAATTATAGGTAGGTATGTACCAGACGCCATCTATGGAATAGTCAATATATAGGAACAAATTGAACGTTAATATTAATATTTCTCAAGGGAAGTAGGAGATTGATAGAATTCAACAAGGCTTTGGTAACTCTATTGGTAGACTAGAAGTTCTGAGTTCGAGCCTCAGTCGCGACCGTGATGAACAAAATGTTCTTGATTGAGACGTCTAGTTAATGAACACATTTTTTTTTATTTACATTTTTTAACAAAATTTTTAATTACTTATTTATTTGTTTTCGGGAAACCGGCTTTATAATTTATCACTTTATATATGTATTAATGAGTAGTATACCAAAAACAAAACCAATTATGGATTTCCTCCTTGTGATTTTACATAATAAAACAAGTTATGTTTTTTTTAAATTAATATTTATAACCAAATTAATAAATTTATAACAGATAACAAAAAAAAATAAAACAAAAAATAGCTTATTGTTGTGTGAGTTTCGCACAAGAGTCCTAGCTGCTACCAATCGTTCGGAGCCTGTGGGACGAAGGCATCCCAATTGGACTATTGAGGAGGGGAAGGAGATGGGAAGAGAGAAGAGGAAGGTGGGGAAGTACCTGGCTATTCAGATCTGGTCACCAAACACGCCTTTTTTTTATATGAATACCTCACAAGAGTCCCAACTGCTCCCAACCGTCTGGAGCCAGTGAGACTATGGCATTCCCAATTGGGGAATGTTGTGAGGCTGAAGGTATTGGGGAGGGGAAGGAGAAGGGGAAGAGGAAGGTTGGGAATACCTGGCTATTCAGATCTGGTCACCAAACACGGCTAAAAGCCATTTCAAGCAACGTTTCAATTCTGAATGGTGGTCTTTCACCAGGGCGATACTGAGAGTATCTTCCACTCTGGAACGTGCGCAAATATAGTATATATTATTTTTAAATGAATTAATTGTGAAACAACACAAATTAATTAAATAAAAATTACTTGCGCACGCCGGGATTTGAACCCGCGACCTATACCCATTTCAAGCAAAGTTTCGATTCTGAATATTGGTCGTTCACCAGGGCGATACTGACAGTATCTACCACTCTGGAACGTATTGCAAATATGTTACATATTATTTTTAATGAATAAATTGTGAGATAGCAAAAATTTAATCAAATAAAATTTACTTGTTCACGCCGGGATTTGAACCCGCGACCTCCGGATTCCGCGACCTCCGGATACCCAAGGATCGTAACCATTCAACCACGGAATTCAACAACTAATTCAGAATTTATATTGAAATTGAAATGGACTTCGAATTTTTTCACCTTCACTATGTATATGGATAAAAACATGAATCAGTAATTAAATATGGTTGTCGTGTTTAAGTTCTGTAGTATTACAGTTTTTATTATTGTCACAGCTTTTTCGGTGTTCAAAGCCATTTTCAATCTGTGGTTAGGCCACATTGCGGCGACTATTCATATGATTTTATTTTCCCCCACCCAATTATAATTTTATGGCGTTTGAAATATTTTCGGTAGACACCGATTTACTGAAAAATAATTGTGATAATTAAAATTCTCTATTCTGGGAGGTACTTACAATTGAAATCTGTTTTTTCCGCTTTTGATGGTTGCAGGTTTTTCTTAATTGTTTTATAATGATGTGAATGCTATTAATGCACGAATTTAAATGTGTGGTTAATAAGTGAATTATTTTAAAGAATTATAATGTTATGATTTTGTGAAAACGCTAGAAAGTGGTGAATATATAATATTTATTATTTTATATGTTAACGTTAAATTAGGACCATTAGTTCGTTTGTTGATCTCTAGTTGCTTTAGTGAAGTTTAACTGAATAATAAAATGATTAAATTTATTACATATAAATTTTTAAAAAAATAAGTGTGATAAAAAAGCAATCAAGAATTTTATATTTATTTGTTATTATGCGGACAATTGTGCATTAATAATGCAGCATTAACAGCAACAAAAACAGAAATGACAGCGAAAGGAGAGCACACATTACATGAATAGAGGAACGAAAAATTAATAGGTTCGACGAAGCCTGAAAAGGTATCGTTAAAGTCCAAGAGTTGAGTCTTATTAATAGAATATAATATTATTAAATGAAAAATAAAGTTTTGTATAAACCACTATTTAATATACAAATATCAACTTGTTTCGGGAGGTATGCTTCCTTCATCAGGATACAAAGTATAGTAATTAATAATGTAAGAAATAATGTATCATAATCCTACCTCTGTGGCCGAACCCTATCTGTGCAAGCGAGGGGTAAAAACTCTCCCTTTGTAACCCTTACTTCTGGAGTCCCCCAGGGGTCAGTGCTGGGACCCCTACTTTTTATTTTGTTCATCAACGATGTTACCAAAATAATATAACCATTCGGACTTCTTTCCCATTGCTATGCTGACGATCAGCAAATCTACTTCTATTGTGCACCGAATGAGAAAGACAAATTAAAGGAAATTACTGTCAAATGCATTGCCGCCATTACAAAATGGATGTCTTCGAACAAATTAAGATCCAAAACAGAATTTCTTTGGACAGCGATAAAAAAGCGCCAATCAATGTCAGATAAATCTCCTCTCACTACTTCGGGCTGTAACATCATCCCTAAAACAGGCGTTAAACTTCTAGGTGTGCATCTAGATTCAAATCTATCACTCAAATCCCAGATTAACAAGACAGTAAGCGCAGGTTTCTTTCACCTGTGCCAAATCAAATCAATACGGAGAAATATTCCAGCTAATGGCACCAAGATGCTGGTAAATTCTTACGTTGTTTCTCGACTTGATTACTGCAACGGCATATACGCAAGTCTCCCCAAAATATATACTGACAGAATTCAGTCAGTTTTCAATGCTGCAGCAAGGCTGATAACCGGCGTTTCCAAATACTTCCACATATACATAAAGAAAAATTTATGACTTGTATTTCTTTTTGTATTAACTGTATGAACTGGGGTAACTGTATTTCTTTTTTTTTATTAACTGTATTCTTTCCGTTATAATTTTATGACTCTATTTATTTTATTATGTATCTTATATGTTTTTTTATTACTAGATGTATGAAAATTTGCTTACATCTAAATAAAGCTACAAAAACAAAACAAACAAAATATCTCAACATCTGAGGAACCTTCGTTGGCTTAAGTGTCCTGAGAGGATCCAGTTTAAACTATGCTGGATGGTCTTTAAGGCGATTCACGTCATGGCACCACCCTACTTGGCGGTACTATGCACTCCAAACGATGTCAACACTAGGCAATCATCTCTTCGATCATCGTCTTCAAGGGCCATAGGAAGACTTTCAGTACCTAAACGCAATCCCAATACCAATTTCGGAGACCGAGCTTTTGCGGTGGCAGGCCCAACAGCCTAGAAGAAACTCCCTTCACATTTGCGAAAAATCGACAGCTCTACTGAATTCAGAGTAAAACTAAAGACTCATCTTTTTAAATCATCGTTTCCAGAATAACGACCCCATTGGTCTAATGGTGTTTTCGAGTACTCAGTCCAAGAGAATTACTTATATTCCTATTTACCTTCTACTGCCCAGACTACCTTCTTTAATTTCAATAAAAATTATTACACTTTTGTGTGCTTTACCACTGACAGCACGAGCAATATTATTATAAATAGGTATGTTAGTTGTAAGACTCTAGTTTTAAGCCATAGTTGTACGTCATTTTGCAGTATTGTATACAAAATATGCACTTGGTCATAGATATGTATTAGTTTTAAATAGGTACTAGGTTTATATGTGTGTTAGGTTTTTATTCTAGTTATGCCTACTAAAGTTTAAATTGTCACTAACTATAACTTTCAGTTGGTAAGTGACTACCTATAAGCCATAGATGTAAGTCACTAATTATAAGTCTCAGTAGTTAGTCCCTAGCCATAAGTCTTACTTATAAGCCATTAGTAATAAAGTTTAGCTTTAAGGTATTGGTTGTATATATTATTTAATTAATTGTAAAGCGCCCTTGAGGTGATTTTCCCACGAAAACGGCGCTATAGAAGTAATCCAATTATTATTATTATTTATTTCTTAGTATTCTTTGTATCCCGATGAGGGAAACTTCGCTTCCGAAACATGTTGATATTTATATAATATATTGTGGTTTATAAAAAACATTTCTTATTCCTTTTATTAGAAATGACATCACAAAGTAATTTTACATGTATTATTTGTGTGCGTAAACGACTGACAAAAATCGCTTATACCTTACCAAAAATTCAATGATTTGACTTCAGTTGTCAAGTCTCGACATTCTGGACACAGGAGAATGGTATTCATAATTAGTGGAGCGTTGTTTGTTGAACAGCAATTAATTATTTCGTCTACGCGAAGGGATATTGAACTCATGTAAAGTTGTAACAAAAAAGCGAATCAATAATACAGAATTATCTGTTGTGTTCTAGTTTTTACTTGACGTGACATGACTTTCCAAGATGATAACTGAAAAATTTTCTTTCTACAGAATGAAATACCTACCTAACTTTACACTTTTCAAATATACTCGTATAGCTTGGCAATAAAATGTAGACATTTAATAAGGTAGAACAATTTTTTTTATTACTCCAGCACCACTCAGCTGTACAATTTGTCTTTGAAAATTATTCTATCCATTAAAATTTTTTCATATTAGAATTTTGACAGTTCTTTTCGGAAACAATCCAAAACAACAAATCTCGATTATGTAAACTTTTTTTTAAAATATGTAATATTGATCCGTGAATTAGATTTTGTTTTATTTTGATTTAACATCTAATAAATGGGTATTTTGTTACATACATTTCAGAAATACTAAAAAATCGCCTTTCCATGTAATCTTCCTTACAAACCGTTAAATAATAAAAAAAGTTTATTATAAAATTGTCTTAGAATATGATGTAAAATCATCTCCTTTCGGAATGTAACCCTAATTTCTGAAGACCGTTTAGTTAAAGTAAAATAATATGCATTAGGACCATTTTGCTTTTTTAAACATACTTTATTTTTCCCATGAGCTATTTTCGTGTTATCGTTGAAAACGTTTTGAATGATCTCAGCGCCCTTAATTTTTGACTAGTTTTAAATGTTAGACTGTACATGGAACAAAATAATCGCCTGGCAAAATATTTTTCGGTATGTACTTTATATCGCTCGGAATTGAAATAATTATTTATAAGTTCGAATTTTGAAAATTTCAACCACGTATCTATATGCACAAGGATATCATATTGTTTTTTTTATCTAATTTATGATTTATGCGATAGTCGTGTTTGTAATGAGGTAAATCCTACTGTTTGTACGCTATTGGATTTATTGATAAATTAATCATGTTAAATTGATATTATCTTGCGCGAATCTCCATTAACTACTTGCCCAGAACCGGTTTTAATTGCTGACCGTGCACAGAATTGCGTTAACCCTATCCATCAAAGAAGAAATTAAAAATTAATTTCAAATTGATAATAATATGTTTTCTACGAGCATTGGAGTATTTATTTCCAAGACGCGAAGTGAAGTTGTGACATTCTGAAAATGATATTCTATAAATCACGTCCTTTGCTGCCGTAAGTAATAAATGAACACTGAACAGAATATAACCCCTAGATTTACATTTACCCAACAGATAATTCACACAGCACCTCCAAAGATGACATAGACCCTGATTTGAAGGAAAGGGAACTAGAAGTGTGATCTGTACCGATTTGAATGAAACAGAACTAGACATATGATATTTACCGATTTGAAGGAAAAGGAACTAGAAGTGTGATTTTTACCAATTTGAAGGAAAAGAAACTAGAAATTTGATCTTCGCAAAGTTCTATCTAGATTAAAGATACAAAGTTCCAAAGTTCTCTCTGAAATTTGTAATCCTTTTGGATTATAAATCTTTGGTTAAGTTTATTTACAAAAAGGCAACCGCAAATTATTAAACATACTTTTCTCCACTTTAAAAATCATATTCGTATTTTAAATATTTTGTAAAACATACAATGGAACGGTCAGAAAAAAATTAACATTTCTGATTGGATTTTGATAAATGCTAAGCCTATGTAAATTTATAAAATATTTAATAAAGATGTTTCTACTTAAAAACATTATGTTTATCGTATTGCGTAATAATATTATCATTATTTTGAATTAATAAATAATAACTCTCCGACGTCCTTCTCCCCGTTAATATAAGAAGTATCGATAAGAACTTGAATGAGTTAATAATATCTGTGTCGGACAGCTTGCCGCCCATTTTTATATTGTGTGAATAATTGTAACTTGTAAGGGAATCGGGTCGTGAGGAAAATAAATGTTGCTTCACTGTTCGTACACAGGCCCGATTCCCAATATTTTGTATATGTGACGACGGGTGGTCTGTGGATGAGCATGTTTCCCCAGACCACTCTGACTTAGAATGAATAAAGATGACAGAGTGAGATGACGCGGTGGGAGGGAGACGGTGATGTCAAGTAAACTTTCACGGCGCTACTCGATGCAGATTTTTGTGTCGATGGCGCCGTGAGAAGCCAACTAGGCCGCCCGGCGTAGCGCCTAGTTGGTATTTGTATACAGGCCAAAAACGGGCAAATCGGCAGTCATCCAGCGACACTCGAACCGACATCACCTCTGCTTCACCGACCGCTCTACCTCGCTCTACTTGAAACCGACCTGCCTTCTTCTTCTTTGACCCCCCGCTGACTCTTGGACCACCCCCTGGACTACCAACACTCACGGAACCAGACCATCGAATGACCACGGACAAGACACGCAGAGCAGCATCCGAGTTTGCACAAAAGTATGTATTGTGCAAACGGATTTGTACAGCCGCAGGAGTTTTTGCATAAAAAGGAATTTTGTGCAAAAGGCAAAGTGATACAAAATCGTTGTCGTTTCCTCCTTGCAAAAGGAACGATAGGTCGCCACCCCCTACCCCCCAGCCCGCTTCGCAGATCTGGATCAGCCGGCCTCTACAGTTCGCTCGTGTGCCAGAACACGTCTGGTAAAATATCTTTAAAAGCATTAAATTATTCTCCGGACATTATAGTGTTAACAGAAACACATTCCGCCAGCGAACTGAATTATAATATTCCGGGATTCTCTTACTATGCAACAACTACAAAGTTAAACAAAAACAGTGGTATTGCAATATTTATATCTAACCACTATAATGTACTCAATATTAAAAAGATACGCAATACTCGTATTCATAATGTTAACGTATCAAATATTGAGTTTAAAGACCAAAATAAACATTATAATATTATTGCCATTTATCGCACTCATATACATCAGTAATATCACAATTTATAAATGAATTATTAAGTATTTTATTAAATTTTAGAAATAAATATAATATTATTGCTGGAGATATGAACTTAAATATTGCAAAAGTCTACTCTAGTAAGGATAAAGATAGTTAAAGTTAGGGGAACTTAATTATTTACCGTGCATAAATTCATGTACTGGAAACGTTCGAGGTCAACGACCTTCATGTTTAGAAGTTTAGATCATATATTTACAAATATTTCTGATATCCATAATAGTATATCCGTTGTCATTCAAACAACTATCACTGATCATTATTCACGTATTTTTAATTATAAATTCTGTAATCCAACTTTGCCACCATTTAAACATGAAAATGTTTCAAAAAAATTACTTAATATGGATACGTTAAATGTAAATTAGAAGTAGAAAATTGTCTTGAAATATATCAATGTAATGATATCAATATTTGTTGTAAAATGTTTGAAGAAAAATTATCTATGTTCATAAATGACTCAACAAATAATATCATATCCAAATCCAAACTACCTAACCTCAAACCCTTAAAACCATGGATTACTCACGGTTTAATAGTATCCGCAAGTCATAAGCAAGCTCTTTATAGATTAACTAATCAACAACCAATTAATGAACATTTACTGAAACATTTTAAAGCATATAAAAACAAACTCTCATATATCATAAAACATACAAAAGAAAGCTATTATAAACAGAATTTGAAACAGGTTGAAAATGGCAATAAAGGAGTATGGACGATTATAAATGAGATATTAGATAAAAAAGCATAAAAATAATGAAATCAGCACTATTATTCATGATAATTTTGAAAACATATTGCAAAGAGAACCCTTTAAAAGCTGCAAATATATTTAACGAATTCTTTGCAAATATAGGAGAAAATCTTACCAATCTCATAGAGAATGATCCAAACATAACAATTCCAGACTCGAAATTGATGTCGAAAATAAAATGTCAACATTTCAACTCACCACAGAGAATGAAATAGTAACTATTATAAACGGCATGGAAGGAGGTTCTCCCCGGGTTTTGATAGAATTACAATTAACATTTTAAAAAATATTAAAAACAAAATTTCTAAACCGTTAATGCATATAATCAACACAAGTTTCCAATGCGGAGTATTTCCATCTAATTACAAACAAACTACCATAACTCCAATATTTAAGCCTGGTAAACCCGAAGAAGTTAATAATTACCGTCCAATTTCAGTAATCTCAAATATTGCAAAACATTTTGAAACACTTAAAACGTAAAAAAAAGATTTAACCAATTTATAAAATGTAATAGTATAATTCACGAAAATCAATTTGGCTTTATGGAAAGTAGATGCACACAGGATGCAATTTGCAAAATTAACTAGCCTTATTCACACTTCATTAGATTAATCATTAAAATGCCTTTTCTTGAGTTTTTATATATCTCAAAAAAGCGTTTGATAGTATATCTCATGACAACCTTATAATTAAATTAAACAACATTGGAATAAATAATACAGCTCTGGAATGGATAAAAAGCTTTCTTTTCAAACGTCCTCAAGTGGTAAAAATAAACGATGTACTTAGTCCGCCGAAAACAACTAATTTCAGCATACCTCAAGGTACAGTACTGGGACCTCTACTTTGTATCATCTATGTAAATGACATTCATGCAAAAGCTAAACGGAAAAATAATATCTTATGTTGACGACACTGTCATAATAATTGAAGGTACTGACTGGAATACTATTAACAAGCTAGCAAATACTGATATTAATATATTGAAAAACTAGTTCGAAAATAATCTCCTCTACCAATACTGAAAAAACATTTTTTTTACTTTCTCTATCAATAAATTTAAATCAAAACCAGAAATACGAATTATAATACACCAAAGTAAATGCAACAGAATCAATTGTAATCAAGCATGTTCTATACTTAGTCCAACTTCCAAAATTAAATACCTTGGTGTATATATAGACATAGACCAGCATTTTAAATGGAAAACACATATTTGTGAACTTGTTACACGAATTAGAAAATGTATGTATATATTTATAAAACTAGGAAATATTCTTAGGCTAGAAAACCTAAAAAAGAGTGTTCTATGCAATTGTTCAGTCTATTTTACAATATGGAATTGTTGGCTGGGGGACATATGATAATACATTATAAGTCCACTTAAAATAATTCAAAGTTTGATAATAAATGTAATTAAAAAAAAAAAACCATCAACATTTTCTACTGAAAACCTTTTTACAATATTCAATGTACTTACAGTAGATAAAATGTATAAAAAATGCAATTATTCAAATTTTTAAAGAAAAAACGTTAAATAAATTACAATTTAATATATCCGCAAGGTATCAGCATAACATTAAAATCCCGTAATCCAGCACTAAGCCAACACCTACCTATATCTAGGAATAACTTTTTTTAACAATCTTCCTTCTTATCTTAAAATTATAGAACACATCCATGAATTCCAACATAAATTAAAAAAATAGCTCAAACTACTAAACAGTCTTTTATTTTTTATTTATTATTAGATTTTTTTGTCTTTTCATTTTTTCCACAAACCTTTCGTTTCTTTTCTTTTCTTTTCTTTTATTTTCATTTCTTTTCTTCTCTTTAATACTATTACTATTGAAAAATTACTAAATTTACACGACTAATTTATATTTTCCTGCTATTATACAACAATGTTTTAAGTTATGTTATTTAACTTATAATTTTTTTATTTAACTTACCTTCAACATTCATGTATTAATACTAATATGAGATGGGTGGCTAATGTTTTTGTTTTCATAATTAAATTTAAGAATAAATAAATAAATAAAATATACTTCCACTAACTGATACACATGCACTGGCCTTGCCAATGTTGTTTTTTGGCATTATTTACATTACAGGTAGTTTTATATACATGTGTTCAGGTGTATTTATAATTGAATATCAAAAAGAAAAAAATTAAAAATCGTGTACATGTAGATTTTTTTTCAAATGTTTATAACCTTTGTACCTCGTTTGAGTGAATGCATGTATCAAAAAAATATTAATAAATAAAAATAAAATTGAAAAATATTATGAAAATAAGCTGATTTGTGAAAAGATCCAACTGTTCCAAACCTATCGGTTTTGAACACTAATTTAGATACATCTTGTTCTTGGTTACCATTTAACTGTTATTCACTGAATATACATTTGTTTCTTCACTTGTTTATTATATATGTTATATCTCCTTCTTGTTGGATTGGGTTGTAGATTTAGTATAATGTCAGATACGTTGTTTTAGGTATTTTATTAGATGTAAGATATAAAGATGAAAGAATTAGGAACTAGGCACGTAGTTTACTCTAGAAAAGGTTTAGGAAGAAACGAGATGAGGTACCAACCCTAGCAAAGATGGAAGAGGAATGAGCTCGGGATTGAGTTTTTTTTTTATTTTTTTTTTTTTTTATTTTTTTTTTTTTATTTTTTTTTTTATTTAATATGATTAGTTTTTACAGGAGGTATATAAATAAAACATGATTCATATAGTGGAACAAAAAATATAATGTAGCTATTCCTCACCATAAAGAAACAAGGTTCTTGTGTTTGGTGAAAGATTATCGCTTAAATAATCAGATAAAATCACATAACTTAAAATGATTTTTTTGATTAAAAAACCTTTGTAACTTGCAATAATGCTTATAAACTTACTCATGCACGTGTGCGTTCGAATCTCAAACGTATTATTATTATTACTTTTTTTTAAATTTAATGAATTACCAACTTCGAGGAGGGTCTTCAAATCTGCCAGGCTCGCCGGGGTTGATTTTAAGTCGATGAAATAATTGGTAAATTGCGCACGAGGCTCGGATAATCATTTCGCAGATTGATAAATGGTTTTGATTGTAATCTGCAATTAGTAATTGATTAATTTCTCATTTTAGGGCGTATCTCTTGAGCCTATTGCCTACCAATCCTACTATATAGGCGTGACTCATGATGTAACATTATGCGTGTATTCCCACATGAGCGGCCTTCATTTTTCGCGTTAAGTATTTTGTATTTTCATTAAAATTTTGATGCGTTAGTTATGCTGATCAATGAATTGCTTACACAGTTTTATTGCGACGGTTTCCAAGAATGTTGGATATTAATTAGTCAACTCCGTAAATACATATTATATGTCATTAGTAAAAAGCATTAACTTTGTGGCATGCCATAATATATGCCATTTGTTTTAAACCCTTTCTTCTTCACCGTAATAAAATAAGGCAAAAAATTAGATAATTTAGAAGCACTTGAAATAAGAAAATCCCTATATATTATTTCTACCATATTGAATAACCAAGTGAATTTATCTTATGGTATTATTCTAGATTTTTTTCCAGTAAACCGCTCTGTTCCTCCCGAAAAATCCCTATTTACCCCTTCCCCTATGATCGCCTCCCACTCCAAAACCTAAATATTTATGTATGTCTGTCATTATTTTGAATCTTATGTTAGTTTTAATATTGTCCTGGCGAAGGAAGGGTACTTCCGAAACCGGTCGATAAATATATTAATTTGAAGTGGTTTAAAACAATTACGTGTTTATATTGTATTACAATATGCTTAAGTTTTTACGTTTTTACGAGTATAAACTTATTGCCAGAATGGACAATTAACGAATATATTACCAATTCATTATTCTGATTTCTGACATGGCCTGACTCAAGTATTTGATTCACTTGCTTCTCCTATTCACATTCGCGTCATATATTCTCCTTGCACTCATTTTTTTCGATCATTCTCTCTACATGCCCAAACCATCTAAGTGTACCTTTCTTAGAGATATGTTTTGTTAAAATTGTTTTATATTTATTATTTTATAAGGATCTATGGTGAAGTGCTATCCTTGTTGCTATTTGATCAATCTGATCCTATCAAACTTTTTTTTCTGTTTTGATTTTCTTTACATGGGTATTTTTTTTCCTTTAGTTGCTGATGACAACTAATCGAATGTTTTGATTACCTTGTTTTTGTTAGTGTAGAGATGTTTTTTTTTTATTCTTTTTGGTTTAATTTAAAGGGCTGTATTCATAAACGGGTTATCGCTAGTTTGGCGGAACTGAACTGATCTCGTTCTGTATTGTCCACCTCCCCTTTTGAGGGAGTGGAAACTAACCCCTGTCCCAGCAATTCTCTCCTATTATTTTTGTTTTTGATGCCTATCACTTTTGTCGAAACGGACACCGGCCGGACCCTTGTGCACTTCCCAAATGGGCAAGCATTGCCGGCTACTGTTCTTCCCGTCCCCTCAACCTAGCGGCACGCTCCCGGCCATCTGGCCTAGGGTTTTCAGGTGTTTCTCAACCCACCTCCCAGACACACTCTTCTTAAGGGATACTCTGGGTGACTGGTGTAATGCTTCACTGGGAATAGTGTCGCTAGCAAGAAGTCGCTTAGGGACTGCCCTGGTTTCGTGGCTACGGTCTGTTCTGGATATAAAGCGTTTTTGTGTTTCTTGTTTATTTATTAATAGATTTGTTGGTGCACTCCCCCATTCCACCCTGGATTACTCCGGTTATCGACAGAAGGAGCCATTAAGGGCAATATTTTGCCGTCGTCAGTACCTGTAATAACCAATTTGATGTGCTTTTGTAACTAACCTCCTTCTATGCGAAAGCTGTGCAGGGACACTTGAGGGTTTAGAGTAGTTTAAAAATTATAGATTCGTTTAATTAAAAAATTAGAGTCCTTGACGTGCACCCTGAAGGAGTAACCATAAGTTACTTATACCGGAGTGGGAAAGTGGTGGGTAACCTCAACTGTTCCTTTCTTAACCATAGTCATTACGGTTACATCAGACTTGGATTTTTTGCGGATCTCAACATTTTTCCCACGATCATCCATTTGCCTAAGAGATATCATTTCTACAGCATTCAGTCCTGTATGATTATTAAATCTCCTGAAATTATAATACCTAGAGTTACGCTTTACTCAAATAAAATACCGTAATATAATGTAATAAGTAGGACACACTGGGAACAAGTTCCATAGAACTTTTTTTTTAATTGCGGTTCATGAGCATCATTTGAGTTTTGAGCACAATTTTACACAAAATCAAAAAATCCATGACATTATGAAAATATTTAAGTAAAATATATAAGTATTTAAATCTATATATATGAAAATGAATGTTCGTCTGTCTGTCTGTCCTCTATTTTCTCAATAATTACGAACAATATTTTCTCAATAATTAATAACGTCGATTTCGTGAAAATAGCACAGATTGTTCTTATTTGTGCCGGGAAGGTTTGGATAGTAGTTTGAATGAAATCCAATATGAAAACTGTTGCTAAAACGTTTTAAAATCAGTATGAAACACATTGAACCCGCAACGTCGTATTGAGATACCACCCAGGTTTATTTCATTCGCCGCTCGGACTCGCCGATACGATGCTTTGCTTTTCCCCATTGTCACTTACCTCATCCCTCTAACTACATAAATTTTATTCTAGTCTTCGGGAATTAGGCCTTAATAAAAATAGTTATAAAGCTCAATAGTGTATTTAATTGAGAACAAATGACAAAAAAATGCATACGTGCAAACATTTTATTATAAGGAGATAAATGATGTTCACAATTCACAAACACCGGTGTCCTGCATATGTAGGTACCTCCTAGGAAAGCAATGGCGGACCTATGTCGCAGCTGCAAGATCAAACTGAATCAAAATGATTAAAAATGTGACAGTAGATCCGAACATCTGAAAAAGTTTATATTTGAAATTAATAACGTTACTCAATTCTATTTAATGACTTACTGAAGGGTATAAACCTCATTTTATTATTTAATCATTGAAAAAGATAATATTGACCAATCCTTAATGAAACACGAAACCGAAAAAACACAGAATATAAAAAAAGTATCAGTCGGATCTAGGAATTGAACCCAGGATTTCTGTCTTACCGGGACAACCGCTCTACCAAATAAGCTAATTAGAGTAGTTCACTTTACGCCATCTTCATCGATATCATACTTCAACTCCAAGATTTGTCAATATTATCCTCCATTAAATCCCATTATATTGGCTACTATCTTTATGATCAGTAAGTTTATTCAACAAGTTTTCTTTAATACGTTATTAAGATTAGCTTATTAAGTTATTAAAAAAAATTCAATTTTCTTTCTAAACTTGTAGAAAAGTCAATAGATGTCCCATATAAATTAGAATCGTAAAGGCATATCTGAGACACTATCTAGATTGCAATTATATTCGGGTAGAACTTGTTATCATTATAAAGATATCAATAGACCAACCCGACAAACCGATTATTTTCATTTGCCCGCATGCTGGACCAATCTTAGGAAAAATTCTCCAATTCCCCGTATTTGCGCACAATATAATAAACAATTTCACAATATCGACATTCTTCACAATACCCTCACAAAAAATCAAACCGAAGTTATACGTAGGACCACAAATTGATGCAAGAGTATAAAATGTATCGAGAGCATCTCCTGTCCCGATCCTATCTTCCTCTTCCTCTCTTCCTCTCCACCCTTCCATCTTATTTTGTTTTTTCTTTATCTTGTTAGCTTCATAAATAAAATATCTGTATTTTACCACTGTTAGCAGAAGAAACTTTGTTGGCTTACCTTTTGTTAAACTTAGTTTATATGTATTTTTGTATTAAATGCCGTTCGTTTCTTAAAAAAAAAAAAATAGCAATTAAAAATACGGGATTTAATGTGGGATATTAATGACAAGTCTTTAAGTTGGGGTGAACTAGTCTCAGTAGCTCAGTTGGTAGAGCGGTTGTCCCAGTAAGACTGAGGTCTAGGGTTCTATTCCCAGATGCGACCGATACCTTTTTATTTTCTGTGTTTTTTTCGGTTTCGTGTTTCATTTAGGATTGGTTAATATTGTCTTCTTCAATGATTCAATAAAGTTACCTTGCGATACAGTTAAACTAGCGGAAAGAATGAGCGGATTACAATTAGAAGCAATGCCCTAGTCATCATTTCTTTCACAATCTCCACATCCAAATAGGACTATATTTACCACGGTAGTATTCTGGACCAGAGACGTGACTAACACAGGTGTACGAGACGTGTAGGAGCAACATAAGAAAAATAGTGTATGTATTTAGGCACTAGCACACAGGGACGATCGACTATTGTGATTTGCGTATCCCCTTGAGAAAGACGTTTGGTAGTTTCCCAATGGAGATGTTGTCGCTCCGAGCGTACGTGAATTATGACACCACTCAGTATGGTCGGTCGCTGAGGTAGCGGTGGTGATGTCAGCAATTGCTGGCTTAAGAATACTGTTCTTGTCTGGTAGCGACAGGTCGAAGTATCCAAGAGAGGAGATGTTGTCCGTTCTGCGGTTGAGCGGTTGAAGTTAAACGAGAGCACATACTGCTGTAGGTACGCTATTTATAGTTCGCGTGGCGCGGTCTAACATTGTATGCTGGAATTGCACGTATTGTTCAGTATCGGCTCGGTATTGCATTTGTGGTACGATCTCAGCTCGGTGTTGTATGTGTTGTGCAATGATTTATATTTGGTTGTAAAGAAATATGGTTATCTGGTTAAATTAATCCACTTTTTAGACACGTTCGATACAACAGATATATTATCAGTGAGAAATAGCAAGGATACAAGCGAGTTATTGTATGTTGTTTTAATATTGCTGTCTGTATCTGTATTTTCTCCTTAAATAAACAAAAAAAAATCCTTTGTTTGGAGATGATAAATTCTTGTGATCATAAGAGATCTGCTGGGACACTAGCAACGTCAAATTAATAAATTAACAATGTCGGATCGATAGGCTTAACTAACGACGATGATATATCGATTTCCAAGGCACGGTTGCACTCGTTAGACGTGTCGATAGCCAAGCCGATATTGACCATAAAATAAATGAGAAATCGCCCTACGATATAAAAACAGCTGTTCGATCGTCATTTCTAAACGTCAAACGTACATACAAATAAAATAACAATGTCGAATGAATGTTTACTAAGATTAATATTAAATACATTCATTTTAATATACATTGGCAGTCTGCGTGTACTTTTTGACATTAAAATGGGAGTTAATTGTTCAATGTGGTCTTTAGCCATAACTTGTGATATTCCGAAGAACTGTTTGAATTCCGTTTTTTTCAAGCTCGAACAGATTGAATTGATCGCGCATACGATGTCTTTCAATTGTACGATTTTAGTTAATCTGCCTCCGTTCACTAATAAGCCAATAATTTTGTATCACGAACGACGTTATTCAAAAAGTTACTTACGAGTATATTGACAGTTAACCGAAGCTTCCTAAATTAGGCGGGCTTTTCTCTAATATGTTATAACAATTGTTGACCGTGCTCGCACATACCGCCTGACGCCGCCTAATAACCATAGATGAAGAATTTTGTCAATATCGTATCGATATAAGGTTATATCAATCGACAGTGCCAAGGCCCCTGGCCCCTGGCTTTAGTAGATAAATGCACCCTTCAGTTAGAATTAAACTGATATGTATATGTACCTTTGACAAAAGCCGCTTATCGAGTCTGATGAATCCAGCAGCTGTGAGATCTCGGGGCAGCTCCATTATTTGTAAAGTGAAAAGCCTGATCTGTGGGGAATATTTGTAAATTTGTAAAGATTTTCTACGTCCAATGGTATTTTACAATAATTACGACATTTTCAAAGCTCAGTCTGTACCAGTGATATTCCGAAGAGTTGTTCCGCACTATAGACTGCAGTGCAGTGGCGGTGAGTAGAATTTTTATGTGGGGGGTTTAATCAGAAATTCAAGAGAAGATAATATTACATTTCATCAAAATCTACTTGTTGTCCTTCAACCAATCGTCAAATACAGCAGCAGTCAAATAATTCAAATAAAGTTAAACGGCGTTTATCGAAACTGTCTTAACATAGAAATTATACGTCTTGTCTAAAGAAGTATTGATTTTTAAATACGTAAACAAAACCACGGTATATAATCTGTTCGTGTTGCTAGTAGATTTACAAATGCCATTTAGAGCAAACGGCTAGATAAATGCAGGAACATGAAAATAAAAACTTACAAATATTTCCTACTAACTATATAAAGTAAAATAATAACATTAAACTTGCATCCTTATTGGGAGTTCACTGCACAAACGCTCTTTAGACAAGAACGCCACTGTTGCAGAATGAAGGTTAACCCGATGGTAGCCAACAGCGGCATGCAGTTCATAAAAGTTAAAAAGCTGTGCCTACCCCAATAAAAACGAATTACTTAGAAACTGGAAGAATTTTTTATGAAATGTATTTTTTTCCATTACTTTTTGAATATTTTTTACACATCAATCTTCCTACACTGATAAACTGTTTCTATTTGACAAATTTATACTTTTCAGTGAGATAAATATTTTTTTTATATTCAATGCACAATTCATACCTGAACTTGAAAAACTACATAGCCTACCTTTGATCAAAATCAATGGACGCCACTGGTAGCCAATCTCCAGAGAAGGCACCAGAAGTAGAAGTTATTGTAAATGAAAATATTTGGTCCATTACCTACTTCAAAGTTAGTTTTCTTTAACTGGAAGGAGATTCAACCGAATCTTTAAATACAGTTTCTTTGTGGATTAATGAAACACGACACAGTGTTGATGAACTTACCACATTTGTCATATTGGAGTAGTTGTGGATTCTGAATAGAATTAACGCCGATCGCTTTGCCTGAAAAGTACGCAATAAACATTGAAGTCAATAATTAATCAAATTGAAATGGGATACATCATAAAATCATTCAAGAAGAAGCAAAACGTTTAAAGTAATATTTACTTCTGCGGTGCAAGCCTCACACATACAGGTCAGACCAACGATGCATGCAATCATGAGAACCATGACCATTGTGGTATGAAGTATGGGTAGAATGGTGAAAGCACCAAGACCGTACTCTCTGATATCAGTAAACCAGTCAAACCTGCGATTGGAAATTGTAATAATCATTCGTTATTATTGGGAGGCTCGGCGTTTGAGCTTAACGAGTAAACAATACTACCTGAAAAACTTAGAATGGAAGAAATTATTAGCTTTTATCTTCCATATCAGTGCTGTGACGATGATAAATACAAATGGGAAAATCTCAAATGAAAATGGTTTATATTGAGATGGCTACAAGTGCCTTCATCATGATGGAGACTTCTCAAAAGACGTGATTTAAGACTACATTCCCGAACGTAATTGTTCTTTGATATGATTCCAGAGTGTTGGATACTCTCAGTATAGCCCTGATGAAAGACGCAACATTAAGAAAAAACATGTATATTTATGTTTAATGTAGGTACCTATTTCAAAAAATACAAATAACAACGAATTCAAAATAGAAAACCTACAAATGGGTGAATACGGTGCAGTACGAAATTCCAAGAATGAAGAGAATCGGGATGGAGTACAAGGAATTCATCATTTTGAGAATTAAACATAGTTTATAGTGGATATTCTTTACTTCCATTATGGTATCCTCAAAAATATCTCTGTAACTTAAATATTTTTGTTATTTTTTTGTTATTTCATTTACTACCTATAGTCGTGTTTCAGTGTATCGCCACAAAATTTTAGGGTGTCATGACAATCTAAGTAAAAATTATAATGTTTTATTTTTATTTGTCTACCTGTAGTAAATATACGGGTTTGTGTAACCAATGCTTCATATTAAAAATCATACCCCCCACTGCGGGCTTTAATCTACCATGCGAAATCTGTTTGAACGACCGTAACCTAACGACTGATTGGCTATTTTTATTTACCTACTCCTACTCCGACCAGATGTTGGATGACGAGTTAAACGATCGAACTCATTTATTTATTTACATCCCTTAAAGGCTTTTACATAGATATTTACAAAATTATACAACATATCATAAACAGTGCAATAGATAAGTGTGACTAATATAAACATATTTATAACTCTTTTAAAAGAAAAAAAAGATAATATTTAATGGGTGCATAATACAAGTAAGAAAAAAAGTAAGCAATTTATTTTAACAGTCGTTAAAACGTTGTTAGTACGCGCTCCCGCCTTGAATGTGGTATATTAGGATGGGGATCGGCAACCACAAATCACAATAATTGTCCAAAACGCAAAAGGGTACTATAAATATCATCCTTAAAACCTCCAAAAGAACGCCAACAAAAGAAACCTTCAAGTATTTTGCAGTCCCGAACATCCAAAATATCTATCCTAAGAATGTTTTAGGCAAACACTTCAAAAAATTTAAAAAAACCAATGAAACCTACTATATAAAAGTAATTCAGAACACAAGAATAAACCAGAATGACATTATAAATATACCCAAATTTAAAACTGTTTTTGGAAAAGGGAACTATAAATATCTCTCCACTAAGCTCTATAATTCACTTCCACCAGCACAAAAAAGGAATATGCAAATTATTTCAAAAACCAAATCGAAACCTGGCTCAAAGAAATCAAAGAAGAGGAGTTATCCATCATTTCGAAATGAACGTTGTAAGAGCTTAAAACGATCAGTTTTTAAATAAAACCTAATCCGTATCAGCACAGTGAGACCCTTAGTGAGAAGATATCCTGAATTAGCCTTGTTTATTTGATATTATGTAAATAGAAAAATACACGGATTGCAACTAAATACATTTAAAAATAAAAATTTCGGTTTACAAAATAACGTTTATGTAACATAGTTAAATAGTTTCATTAATAAAGAATTTGCTTCTTTTTTTAAAGCATTAAAGACAAAAACTCGAATTCGAACCCAGGACCTCGTGGTCTATCCTGGACCTGCACCCTATGCCAACTGAGCTACGGCTGCCAATATCCATCCCGTCATTTTTATCGGTATCATACTTCAACTACTAAGAACTGTCAATATCATCCTCAAATAATTCTCGTGTATTTTTTGGCTGCTACCTTTTTATAAGTACAAGATTCTGCCCGAATTTATTTGTATTCGTTAGATAGTGTCCCGGATATGCCTATCGAATTTTTGTTTTTATGTGGGATACCAAGCAGCAAAAAATATATGGGAATTAATTGAGGATGATATTGACAGTTCTTAGTAGTCGAAGTATGATACCGATTAAAATTACGGGATAGATTGGGATAGACCTGGGTTGGAATCCCAGCTGCTACTGTTATCTTTTTCTTTTCAATTTAATGACCTCCTGAAGTTTCGCGGTACCACCCTGAAACACGGTGTACCTATATACACTTTAATAACTCGTTAGCATTACTTTGTATCATTCCGTTGTAAAAAGAATCCATTAGATTTTTTTTGTCTTCGTATGTTCAATACGGATTGCAGAATGCGTTCGTTTATTATTGAAAATCTCTGCTTGACGAGGGCGAGGTGGGTGCAAAAAATGCAGGTCACAGCCGAGTGTACTACAATCGGTAAAACAAACAACATCGTGAACTGGACTCTATACGATGTCATATAACCGATCGTATAGACAGTAAAGTCCAATATAGTAATAACAGAAAAAAACACGTAAAATACAATCATTAAAATGATAACCCTCTTCCTTGATTCATTGTAAGGAATTTCAATTCCCATTTTTATTAAGATTAAGTCGATTTTCTTCAGGGTCTCCATGTTTAGAGCAATTGTACTTTGCACTCTGATTTCGTTCAAGTAAATCCATAGTGTAGAAATAAATCCCAAATAGGTTTTTAAGTAAATTATTATCTGTAATGAAAGAGGAACTTTTATGTATTATTTCACATCCACCTGTTCACAAACTCCTGAGTCCTGGGGCCATAGCGCGGTCTAATCGATAATTTAACAATATCGGATCGATACGCTTAACTGACGATGTAAGTACTTACGAATAAATTGAGAACGTCGAATGAATGTTTACTAATATATAATAAAAATATTAAATCACTTTAAAATACTTTGGCAGTCCGCACGTACTTTTTGTCAATACTAAAGGGAGTTAATTGGTCAATGAGGTATTTAGCCATAACTCTTGATATTCTGAACAACTGTCTGAATTCCGTTTCTCCAAGCCCGAACGGATTCAATTGATTGCGTATACGACGTCTTTCAATTTTAGGAGCTTTGCTAGTCTGCTTCCTATCATTAATATGTTAACAATTTGACATAAAGAACGAAATTATTCGAAAAATTGTTTAAATTGACAGTTAACCGCAGCTTATCTGTCACCCAAGAGGCCGCGCTAAATTAGGCGGACTTTTGTCTACCGGCTGTCGTATAATTTTATATCAATTGCTGTCTGTGTTCGCACATACCACCTAACGCCGCCTAATAACCATAGATCACGGATTTAGTCAATGTCGTATTGATATGGGGTTTTATCGATCGACCGTGCTTAGGTCCCTGAACTGTTTCATCAGATTTTCGTCTCTCCGCTCTCTATCCATTAATCTCCATTAACGATGTTCGTCTCTAAAATTAGTTAAGATGACGTCGTCACCTCCAAATCTTCAGATGTATTTTAAGTAAAGTAGGAGAATACATTGTCGATTAGTTAACGTATTTAGTTTTTTTTCTTATGCATCAATATATATCAAATGATTTACGGGTCTTACCCTGACAATGATATTGCCGGACACAGAGGAGAACGTGATGACCCTCACGGCATTGCAGAAAAAGAACACACCTGCGCAAAGTGTTAGTACGGAACCTAAGATAGACCTAGAAAAGCCATGCTTTGTCTTGCTGTATGGACTTAATCCCAGGACTTTGGTGCCATAATAAAGAGGTAAAAGCATCCTTATTATACAACTTGCCAGGTTGTTTTGCTTGGACATGTCGAATACCTTCCGTAGTTTAGATTTTTTATGAATTAAGTTAAAATGCTTTTGGTGCATTGGAATCTGGAAATAATAGACATTTTTTGTTAAATTGATTATAATGTTATATTTTAGAAATTAAATAAAACACAGTAACATAATATTATATCAAACCAACTTATTGTTGGCGAGGAAATCAAAGTAACTGTGAGGAAAATGGACAAGAGCATGAGCAATAAATTCTTTGATTGTTAAATTGATTATAATGTTATATTGTAGAAATTAAATAAAACACAGTAACATAATATTATATCAAACCAACTTATTGTTGGCGAGGAAATCAAAGTAACTGTGAGGAAAATGGACAAGAGCATGAGCAATAAATTCTTTAATACGAAGATTTGTAAAAAAAAAATGGGTTTTAAAATCAACATTTGAATTATTTAGTACGGTCTGAGATTTTATAGTAAACAAAAAATTACGGCGCTGCGGTCGTTCAAAACGTTTTAAATGACAACACCATGATGGCTCATAGCAAGATTATCGTAAGTTTTAAAAATCACAACGGTCCAAGTACATGTTTTATTTTACTTTCATCAAACGGTATCCAGAAATTAGTGACGCTATCCGAAAGGAGATGATTCTACATCCCATTTTAAGACATTTATGAAATTCATTGATCAAAAATATAAATTAAAAAATTATAAAAAACGAATTATAATGTTTTGCATTGTTTCCTTAAAATGAATTGTCAAATTCGAACGCAAAAACAAATGTAGAGAAACAAAATTTCAAAGACAGATATTGATAAAATGTTGTTCCACTTTATTGAATGTCTAGATTTTATTGCCATAGTTTTACATATTGTATTCAAACTATTTTCTAAATATTCTCGGCAATAATAATAACAAACTGTGCTATTTTCAGCGAAATCGGTCAAGTAACTTTCGAGAAAATCGAAGACACACAGACAATCATTTTTATATACAGAGTTTTACTCCCCTGTAGTTTTACTTTGGAATAATTGTCACAAAACCCCACAATATAAATATGAATGCTACTCACGCGCAACATCTCACAAGATATAACAGCACACTGTTTTGTATTTAGTTGTTTTCAATCATTAAAAGTCCAAGTGTACTTATTACTAATATTTTATTCAGTCATCACAACATTCGCAAAGGCTCGACGTCTGCGTTTCGGGCTGGCTAGAGCACTTGTGCACTTCACTGCAGCTCTATCCAATATCATTATGATGCCCAGATACGAGATATTGATCAAAAGTATTCATTCACTAGAGTGTTTGATTAAGTATTCATTGCATTTAAGTAATTGTGTACATTATAATAAGGAACTCCAGTGAAAAATATAATTTCTTTACAAAATATATAATTATATAGATCAACAAATGCAGTTTCTGAAAATATAACTTTTATTGTATATAATTATACGTAGAATTTATAAATTCCTTATATAAAAGTGAATTTAAAACTCTACCATCAAAACACCACGTTCTGTTGGTACCACTGCTTCTGACGTCACATGCGCTGTTTTCGAGCCCAACTATAAGTATGTAAGAGTTTACCTGCTGTTTATCGTGCTTATGGCATATAATTTCGCTGTTTACAGTGTCCATTTCGCTCGTAAAATTATTATGTTTGATTATTACTACTACTTGAGAGACTTTGCTTGAAAATTCAATACATTATTCATACATACATTTACTTTCGCTTTATTAATTTTGCTTATTCTCCTATTTTTTATGCGAATACCGCACAAAAGTCCCAATTGTCCGAAACCAGTGGGACTATCACACTTCTCATCCGTACTACATATTTACTA